>VKHC01000344.1:0-13076 GCA_015143735.1 Synura sp. LO234KE | reverse complement strand
ATTTACGAGAGAGACCATGCCACCGAAGGCAGGGGTCGACACGGAAGTCCCAGAGGCGACGTACTTCCCTCCCCCTAGAATCACACGGTAGTACATGCCCGCCAACGAAACGTCAGGTAAGCCTCTCCCCGTGGTACTATATCCAGGGGCGGGTGGCACTCTTAATGACTTGAAGTACTGCGCAATAGCTCTCTTCTGCTGCGGGAAGGCTGGGGAGAGAGAGGAGAAACCGCCGCTAGAGGTCGCTTGGGCTCCGAGGGCAGAGCTCAATACAACCTCCGGCAGCCTGCTCTCCGGTCCCATGGTGGCGCCCACGGCGGTTACGTATGGAGAGGTAGCGGGGAAGCTGGTGTCGTAGCCACAGGAGCCACCTCCATTAGCACCATTATCGCCGGTGGCCACAACAATAGTGGTTCCCATGACACCTAACTTCATCGCCTCGATATTGAAGGTGTCCATAGTCGAGCCTGCGCTCAAAAGCCCTGACTCCTGCCAACCAGCAGTAATACTGTAAACGTCCGCAACCGTCGAAGCAGATGCAACAGACGTCGCAAAATCAGTAACGCTGTTTGAACTAGTGGTCCTGATAACAAGGCCGATTCACAACAAGGATGTGAGAAAGAGCGGTTCATAATCACTTACCATAATAAGGTAGTTGTATTTTGGGCCACGGCCATGATCCACTCCAAATCGGAACTGGTTTCTTCACAATCGCCCAAGTTAATCGTGCAGTCCCCAGGATTGTCGAATGAACCAGGATAGGAGTCTACGGGATGCTGCGGAATCTTGAACAAGGACTGAAAGGCGGATAAGTCTGTAGAGGAAAAGAATTCTGGAGCAAAAACAGCTTGTTTAACAGCCACGTTCCCTATGTTTGTGAATACGTTGTAATATTTATTTAATGCTGACGGAGTCATTGCTGAGTGACTGTAGCTAGCCATGGTTTCCTCCACTAACGACAACTTGGACGAGTGCAAAACAGGGAAGTCGATCACGTTATAAACATCGCTGATATGGGGAGCAATATGATTGTCCAACGTGAATTCCTCAGCACGAAAAACAACAAAGTTGGGGGATGCATTATGACGATAAGAGCGAAACTTCGTTTGAAGTACTGACTCCCACTTCAGAAGAGTGGCCTTTGCGGTTATGTACTCTCCAAAAACAGATTGGGAAACGATCTCTATTTGATTCCTACGCAGATAATCAATTGTTGATTTTGTACCAAGGCTATTCGAAATCATATTTCCAACTTCTTGGCGAGTCAAGAAATTACCATAGTCCGCGGAAAACGGATCCGACACCGCATATAACTTATCCTTAAGATTTTCAAGATTGAGTTGCTTCACGGCAAAGATTACTTTGTGATCAACTGTTTTGCCTTGAGTGAAATCGATTTCGAATTCAGTCCAAAAGCGATTCCGATGCTCGCTATCTACTTGGACAAATGATGCTCCAAGCTCATCCACCATACAAATTGCTAATAAGTAGGCAGAAAGTGATACCCTCATCCACCTTATCATAAACGAATATTCAAAAATTTGTGCCAAAAATTTATCAAATTTTCAGTGTATTTAACGGAACTTTTTCCCCCGCGGAAATCGGATAGTTAGTCGATATTAATGAAATGCTATTTCTGCGTTATCTGAGTAGTGAAAGGAAGCATATTGCATTAAAGCTGAAAATCTGCTTCGAAAAGACACGAATTCTACCGGGAAAATTGGTCTGACAACAAAGAAAAAGGCATGATGATATCCGCATATCCAGATCATATCTACAGATTGTTGTTTCATCGTGAAAGTCTCTACGGCAAAAATCATTTACCGCGTATTTTAAGGTGACTCCCGCATAAGAAACTTCCGGACCCGTTATTGCGCCTTAGCTTCTACTCTGCACCCGTGCGATCATCTCATCCTGGCTATTATGAACTTGTTATCTATCGTAATCTAGTTGGTTTCTCTTTGGAAAGGCTGCTTTTTTCAACGTAATTCTTAGGAAAGTAAAAACATGGCAGGCATATAATCGCGTTGTACCAGCATGAGCCAGATTGGCAAATCCCAGTTCCGCGAGGAGGGGAACGGGCAAGAAGCGCTTTGGAAAGGCAGCTGCTGACAACACCTTGTTGTAGCCCTCCCACAAATGCTAGACTTCCCTCTTGACTTGTTGCGCATTCGTCAAAATTTTACACCGCAACCTGCTGCAGCTTCTAGAACACCTCATTCGCCCCAAAAATGCATGATATATCATTTCCAGCCGTTCAAACTTCGCCGGTCTAAATGTGATTTGTATTATAGATATACATCTCGGGACGGTGACGAGCGATGTGGTGCTGATTGGCGGCGGCAAGACGAAGTTTGTCCAAGAATTCTAGCAATCCCTGACTCCTCATCCAGTCAAAGACTTTCCCCATGAGGAGTATCCGTAAGTAACGTAGTCGTAAACAAGCAAATGATAGAGGTCTGACAGCAGCTTCTGAGGCAACTAGTGTCGTCAGCCAATTTAAAAGACTTTTTTTAAAGAAAAATGAGAGTACAACTTTGCAATTTTACACAGCAAGTATTTGCGTACTCCTTCACTGCCTTATATATGTCCTGCCTTCTAACTGGCTCATCGCGGCACCGTTCTGCAACAGTCCACGCCTTACACAATTAATGTTCGTTACGTCTGATAAACAAATGGTATATTGAATATTTACGCATCAGAATTTTAGATACTACTATTGTTTACTGCCACGTATATAGTAGATGTAGCTATCTTTCGTAAAGATAAAGAACCATGCTAGTGGTAGAAAAGTATCTAGAAAATACTGGCGGTCGTAGTCTAAACGCTTTTACTAACTTCATACCTGCTCATTCTTGTAGACGCCTAGTTGTTACATTCACTAGCTAGGCTCTTAACACGCAATAAAAAAATTAATTTCTTAGTTTGTCCGAGTGCCTAGGAACGATTTTCTTACCTCCTTTCGAGCTTGAAACAAAATCATTGAGGATAGATTGTTTCATGTGTAGCTGTTTACTTGCAGTCAGGAGTCCTACCCCTGCGAAGAAGCATGGTAACGCACCAACAGGTTGAAGAATTTCAAAATATCAATGTAATCATAACCGCTTGCTTACCTCCCGCCATAGCCAGATCTTCTTCCCGGGTCGTACTTGGTAATGCAAGCCGAAATGAAACACGGGAAGTCACGAGTCGTTTGCAATTCGTTCTCAGCATTTCCTGCAAGGAAGATTTTGATCAGTGAAGAAAAATGAGAAAGTGTGGTGAGTGTGCGCAGCGTTAAATGATATCGATGACTTGTGCTGTACGATTGAATTTGTTTTTATGAAGCGTGCAGTAATGTCACCGAGAATTGGGATGTTCCTCATCACGAGCAATGCGCTCTGTCGTCTTGCTTCTCTCCAGATAAAAGAGTAGAATTGCCATCATCAAAATCAAATCAATGCTACTGAGACTACGAGTCAAAGCCACGCTATGAGGATGCTAGCAATAGGCGGCCGCGCACCAAATCGACTCGATGAATTCGCCATTATTCTTCTGCCCTTTCTCGAAACTTCTTCGAAATCCCCGGTGATCCCGAATTTACTGTGGAAAGATTCAGTGATGTTGATTGTTATACTATTGATGGTCACGACTGAGTAATTGCGTATTAGATTTTCCGCAACTATCAGCGGTCACGAAAACAATTTCGTCACCGCTACCAGCTGTTCCGAACTCACACTCCCAAGACGTTCTGGATATGGAATATGCTCGGCGTAGGGCTTTTAACACGTAACTAATTGAGTTCGGTCTCAAACTAATTGAGAAACGACTTCTGAGTTTTGTAGCTATAACGAAGTGCAGTTCACTTGGTACAGTACAGGTACAAGATAACTAATTGCAGCAATCAGTCCTTAACAACAGTTATTGGGGCTCAGTGCCTAAAGAAAGATTTCAACTAAAAACAACTAAATTCATTACGTAAGTAAACGAAGCGTATCCAACACGTGCGGACACACAGACGTGATAAGCGTTATGTCTGGATTTTCAAAACAATTTTAAAGTGTCATGTTAAAACTCAAAACAGGAGATCTCATGAACCAGAGCATGAAATCAGGTATAAAAAATCATTTTAGATCAAGCAAATGTGATATTAACCCCCCGTAATTAAAAGATCAAACGATTTAGAGCTCCCAAATTTTTAAATGGCAAAGTTGATCAGAAACGGCCTTTTCAGAAGTCGATAAATACAAGAAGATAGCAAATTTCCTTTGAGTTATAGATTTTATGTGGTCTATGAATTACTTTCCCAAATTATTATAACGTAACTCTCTTCACAGAAAAATATAGAAAATTTCGCCAATGAAAACCACCAAATGCCGGATCGTGTCCCAGAAGGCTCCAAACTTAGATATTCTTTGACATATTTAACCGCCTCTAAGTTGGTTTTTCTGGAAACCATCTCTTACTTGGAAAGATAATTGTGTTCTCCTAACCACAGATTATCGGCCCACCCCAACATCTCACTCCAGCAAAGAGCTCTTGAGATAATTCAATTTGCAATTAAATATCATGCCATAACAACTGATTTCTGCTCAAAATTTATTTGCCGCTCGCCATATCTACTCTCCAACTCACAAATATCATTTTGTCTGCCGACCCTCTACGATGCAGCAAGTAGCAACGGCTGAGAGCCCCCAACACACCGGGTAACGTTACAGACACTTCATATATGCTCCATAATAACCCATTAACGTTCACGAAGTGAGAGGATCGTGCCAGAACGCTTGGAAACGCTCTTGACACAACCCGCTCAAACCAGCCCAAGCCGCCCTCACCGAACATGTAAAGTTCAACTCCTTGCATCTTGCGCATCAACATAGCCCTCCGTAACATGTCTCTGAGTCCCATCGAGCTCCCCATATGTCCCGCCGTGCTTTATCAGCCAAATAAAGCCAACTCCTAGCATATGCCCTTCCACGTTCGTCTTGATCACGTCCGTTACACGTTGTCCCCACGTCGTCCGCACACCCAAACCACACATATGTCACGCCATGTTCAGACGTCACATAAAGCATGTCATATGCAGTAATCCACCCCGCTCGTTCACTTCTAATTAAATATATTATTCAGTTGATCGTATAGCGTCTGCCTAAGCAATCTTACTTGTAGAAGAAAAGTAAAGTAGAAGCAGAGATAGAAGTGTGCACCAGTGTAGCATAGAAAACAATAGCAATTAGAGTAACGCCGCAGCTACCTACAAAACCGACCGTCGATTATGGATAGCTCCTGACGGTGGAGATACACCGCCCACTGAGCAGTCGAGCGATACACAGAGTAGCATAGAAGGGCAGGCACAGTACAGTCGATAAACAGCAGTGCACAAAATAGTGCAAAATATCTTATGCAGCTGGCGATGCTGCCACACAGCGTTTGACTCGATCTCGAAGCCCCTGTTTGTTCTCTGCTGGCAGCGTCCCGGTGTGCCTATTAAATTCGCTCAGTAGCTTGTTGACCTTGATGAACAGGGTCTCATCGTTGTTTGAACACCGTTTTCTCTCTCCCAGGGGACATGACGTCGAAAGACCCAGAGGCTATTCTTTGAACGGGGCACTGGTAAAATTTACCTTCATAGCCCCTTTACTTGGCTGGGGGTGTTCGACGTCCTCCTGACGATCCTCGACTCTCAGCCCAACATCGCTACTCAGTTTCAACTCCAACGTCCAGATTGCTTGCTTTATTCCGCCCGCCGCATCTGCTATTCGGACGGCTCACAAACCTTTACTTTGCGGCCCTCTTTGGCCTTCAGCAGACTGCGGACCTAGTCTCAACCTTTGCCATGGCTTTAAAACTTGATCTCGTTCAACTATTGCGGATTGCTTTTGCCCCCGACACTCCTGAGCTGCTCTGTATCCATACTGCGGGAAGGGTCCCCCATTCCACCCCCCTCGAGTTCTGTCCCATGCAGATCAATGGTTTAAGCGGGTGGTGGACGCCCCACAGCGGCGGGGTCACCGTTTTTTTCATCATGTCCCTCTCCACTTCCCCCCGAATATCCGTTTTCGGGCGAGCCTCCTCCCCTCCAACCGCCTCAAAGTGTACAAAAGGCTTTCCTGCGTGTCCAAGCTGCTCAAGCCCTTCCAATCACTCCAGGTCAGTGCTACTTATTACTTTTCGACTGTACAACTCAAGAACGATATCCGGTCACGGCTTTCCGCCACTTACGGTGATCTTCTCCGTTGGCAATCGAAGGCAGAGTCCTGGGCCCGGCGAGCGGGCTTACTGCCGGTTTCCCCTCAGGCAAACTTTGCGTCTCACTCTGTACCCTCGGATCTTTTGATTGCACTTTTCCCCGGTCAACCGTACATTTGACCTGGGAATGCTTCCTCCGGAAGTCTCGGATCTCGAAATATACTAAATGAGGACATCCTACGCTTACCCAGGGGCTACGTCGTAACGATCTTTTATCGACACTGGTGTCGTTCTGCGTCAAATCTCTCGCCAGTTCCCGGCGTTATCCCGTTCTATGTCTTTCCCACTCATGCGTATAGCGGTTCAATCGACCTAGGGTCATAGTTCCTTGTTGTATTTGATACCGACTTCACCTCGGCGTCTCTGGTGAACCTTCTTGTGAAGTCCACGGTGTCTCCCCCTCGCCCCGGCGAGCTTCCCCCGTCGACCGCCTCGTTGCTCTTGCTTACTTCCATCGTGAAAGTCTTGGTCGCCGAAAAACTTCGCCTCCCAAGCATATTCCCATTGAAGCCACGCCGACTACCCGGGACCGTTGTACTGCCTACATAAGCTTGTAGTACGGGCTCTGTTTTCGGGGTTATCCGAATATCCATATGCGCCTCGTTCATGATATGCTCAACTACCGTCGTCCTTCACTCGACCAAAAGACCGTGTTATTCTCCTAGCGGGTGTACTCTCCGTGCTTTCTGGGATGCAAAAACGTATGCTAATTCGGCGGGGGTCGAAGTGTACCTCAATGATACGTCACTGATGAGGTTGTGGCGGACGTGCATGGAATCGTTCACAGTCAACTCATACCCCTCTCAACTAGTCTTCCCTCACAAGCTGACTCCCGACCACTCTCCGGTTCCCGTGACGGTTCTTTCAAGTTCGAGGAGATACCACCGGTTTTTGCTCGTCAAGGAGATGATTATCTCATGGGAAAGTGGCAGTGACAGTGGTGCAGCGCTAGCACCGGTACTCACCTCCTTGTACACCTGCTGGACAACATTTTTTCGGTTCAAACTGACCACTCGCGCAACAGAAATGAGACGAAGGCGGTATCTTGCGTCACTACCCTCCGCGGTGGCAAGACGAACAATTCTATTCGCGTTCAAGATCCTGAATTTACCTGGTCAGGCTACGCGGTCACTACGATTGCTTGCTACATAAGCGGCATTGAACTGTGAACTCAATGCCTGTAAAGAAGCAACCTCCTCACGTGCCGCCTGTGTGCGTCGCTGGATAGCCATTCCGATGACTCGTATGACCCCATCCTTATATCTTGCCAGCACACAAGCTCGTCTTCAGTTCAGCAGTCTGTGACAAGCTCTTACCAGCGCTCCCCGACGTCTAAAAACTGTAACAAATCGCCAACTCTCAGTTGTCCTTGCACTTGCTTCTGACGACGGACATCGCCTAACTTTCTCAAAACAATATACTGATCTACAGTAATCGCCTGTGTCTAAGAAATTGGAACTCCGAGGCCATCCAGGACCTCAGCCGTCTCCTGGTTCATCGGATAGTTCTGGTCTTGGAAGCTTGCCAACAGGCGCAATATCTTCTTGCGGTTAATCTTGCCACAACTTTTGTTGTACTTGACGCCTTGCCTCCCGACTTATCTCTCCTCTGCCTGTTCCTGCGGCGACAGTACCACATTCTTCTACGGATTCGGCTCGGCAACGTTCCCGGAATATTCACTCCTTGCACGTAAGCACAACGTAAAATTACGGGCGTAGTACACATCTACGTCCAGAAATTTTCCTCTCGAAAGAAGCATGAAGACTTTTTCGCGAAGGGCTCAGCCTTATGCCACCACATATATTGACGACGCCTCTCTCACCAAAGATTGGGCGGGCGGACGGTGCATTGTCTGAGAATGTGGCCTCTCTGTTAACCTATGGGACCACTTCTCACGACGCCAGACATCGGCGCACAAAAACCCGTGGTGCCACACGCACTCCTGCAACTATGCTGGTGCGTTGAGTGCATTGTGTGCTGTCATGCCCTAGACTGGCTTCGCCTTCAGCCTCGTAAAAGCTCGGTTTGCACGCAATACAATATCGTATTCGACAATTATTACTGTGTTAAATATTTTGTTGGGGCTGTGACAGAGCTCCGAGTGAGTGCACTCGGAGCCTTGTGCTCGGTCGTGGGACTTGCCATGTGGTACATAGGGGGTGTTTATTGACGAGATTGAGAGCGTCAGCCACCTTTGAATTCATTCTGTCTATTTCGTTCTGTTCTCTCCCTATAGCATTAAATAAATAATCTGATTTTCGAGGCGGAGCAATGCGCTCTGCCTTCTTGCAACTCCTGGATATAAAGTAGAAGTACACCTCAGTCAAATTGCTGCTGATGACGACAAGTCGAAGCCACACTGTGAGAATACTAGCAATTGGCGGCTGCGCACCAAATCAATTCCATCGGTGCATCAAAATTGATCCGAGAAAATCCATTTATAGCAAAAAATCAAAATTTGTATATTTGTGGTAGATGAATCTGTGGCTTGATTTTTGAAATTTATCCAGTTACAATATATATATGGACCACGAGAATTCAAATGGTAAAGTCCCTGGATATTTGCATTGTAGTGGCCTGCCGCAGATAAATATTTATGTTTTCCCACTTCGAATTTTTTTACAATCAAAGATTGCGCGTTATAAGAGAGTGCTCAGTTCGCTAGAATATAATCACAATTGAGCTGTTAAAAAAAGGCAAAGTAGGTGATGTTGATGAGGATCATTAAATTATATAATTCTCAAGCTTAAACCTCTCATCGCTAATAGAGATTCTGATTTGGCGCACTATATAACGATTTTGCGAGATGATTTCCGCGATATATCAACCTCCTCCATGAATGATCAATCATGAGGACATAACGAATAGTTTGAAAAACGAAATTTAAACAGAGAACGAATAAATTACAAATCAATTAAATTCCTCGCATTGTTTTTGAGGATGAAGACGGAGATGTACAGGTAATACCAAAATAATTGATGTATCAATTTTTTTTAGATATTGTTAGATGAAGAAATATGTGGCGTGAATTGTTTGTGTGTGGAGTCCATAGGTTAAATGGTTGTCAGATTTGTCTTTATCTATAGGTCACTTCCACGAATTTTGTGGATTACAACTGCACTACATTTATTTTGATGGGCGATTTTGGTACAGCCACCGATGTCACCCCCAAGTCGTCATGACTCACTTTCTCCAACAAACTTCTTCGAAGTCACTAGTGATTCCGAAAGTACTGTGGAAAGATTCAGTGATGTTGATTGTTAGACTATTGACGGTCACGAGTGAGTAAGTGCACGTAGAAAATGTTTCCATCGCCATCAGCCACTCGGTGTTACTGAGCGGATTCCGTTGGTGGGGAGGATCCTCTTCTTGCGGCAGGTGACCGGAATTGAATTCACTGCCTTTCTGATGTTTTCCACGGTCTCTTATTATTGACTGGGAAAACATAGTTGCAGAAACAACAGTCTCCAAGGTAAATATAATCAAACATTTTAACTCACTGGGAAAACATAGTTGCAGAAACAACAGTCTCCAAGGTAACAAATATAATCAAATATTGATAGCTATTGGAGTATCGAAGCGCCTCCAGTTTGGGTGTGGTATGCTCATACGAACCAAGTTTTTAAATATTAGTTATCCATGATATACTTCTAAATTTTCGGGACAGTTAGTCAACATTTTCAAATTTCAAACACGGATATGCATAGCCACAGATTCGTCCGTCACACTGTGTCATCGATATTCGGCAACTGCATTACATCACGGCATATTTATTCATGAGTTCGATGGTCGCCTTCACCGCCTCCGACTCGTCCAGCTCCTTCTCCATTCGCTGTAGGTGCTCCAAGCTAGTCATCTTCTCGATCACTTCAATGCGGTGGCGAATGTTCTTCACGTCGTGCTCCAAAACCTTTCTGCTGTTCGGAGGAATATTTACGGCCCGAATCGATTCCAACGCCGCTTCTAACTTACTGGGCAGTTGAAGGAATCTCGTCTTGGCCTGGCTCTGTAGGTGGCGTATTCTATTCTTGTAATGAACGGTGTGCTTGGGTTCGTCCAGCAACGCCTGGTATTTGATGATAACCGTCCGCTGGGTCTGGTAGGATTTCACCAGCCTGAGAAGGGCGCTGTGCTCAGGAAGGCCCTCCAGCGACACAAACGTAACGGTCGGAGATGAGCGAGAAGTGCTCATATTATTGACAGAGCCCCGCCCAAGCTGCACACTGGAATTACTGTTCGTCCTTCTAATCGTTGGGGAAGAGGGCAAATACAGAGAGGGCATGAGCGCTCTAACAGGTGTGTCGAGAGGTTTGATGCTGCTCCTGCGAAGCCCGTCCACCAGGTCATCATCGTCGTTGAGAAAGAGACTGCGCTCGTCAGAGTCTTCTCCCAGGGACCCCTGGCTCTCGAATTCCTCGTCTTTAAACAGCTCAGCCTGTCGTCGCTCCATTTCCTTGACGATCTTCGCAGCGCTAAGAATCCCGGTCATACGCAACTCACGCAAATAGGCGGGCTCCGGGAGGACGGTGACGGTGTGAGGGATTCTCTTCCCGAAATTCATACAAAAGCGGCGGTGAAGCAATATGAACGAGCCGACAGTGTGGCGGCTGCTGTGCGAAGACTCGGACACGGATGGAGCGAGCTCTGGACACTTCCCTTCCCCTATCGCACTAGTAATCGTGCTTACAGTAATAGAGTCATTTGTTTTAGCGGATGCGGCGGGTACCGATTGCTTTCCAGACACTGACAAAGGCGCCGGCTCACTGTCCATAATGAAATATTTGGAAATACAATAGTTACACACGTGGTTAGAACATGTCTGACACTTGATATACGCTTCTCTATCTTTGCATATGACACAAGGCTCGGAATAGTATGGTCTCGGATATTGCGCTTCTTCTGCCTCTCTCTTAAGCCGCCTCTGGGGATATTTTAAATCGGTATATTCGGATAAAGTGACTTTGTCGATCATGTAGAGTTTTTCCAACGATCGCAATTCTGGCGAAATGGAATTCGCGACATTGAGATACTCGTGATATACCCGCTCCTCTTCTGTTAATAAGTTGTACAGTACCATTTTCCATTCTTTGTAGCTACAATGGAATATAAAATTTAGATCTGACATCTTTAGTTTCCCTTCCCTGTATAGCTCACAAAGTTTGTTAAGTATCTCCGAAGATGTGCGGTATGAGACCAGAGATGAGGGATGAACTCTCGGAGCAAATAAAGGTAGCAACGGATTTGTCGTTACTAAGTGAAATAGTATACCTTTGCGTTGTGACTCAGTATATTTACTGATTTGGCGAATGGCATTTTCCTGTATCTGAGGATCATTGAGTGGAATTGTTTGCTTATATTCGCAATCTCTAGGCTTTCAAGAATATACTTCAAGACAGAATATAGAATTGAGACGTATATTCATTTTACCTTCCATAGCAAAGCGTAATTTTCTATGCTGTGAAATGTCTCATCGGTCCTGAACTTAAGGATTTGATTGTATAGAAAATTCGATTCCATCCATATATCTCTTAACGTCAAATTTTCTATGTGAAAAACTTCTGAGTTTTTCTTTCCCTCTGTAGATTCGCCGAAAACGAATTTCCATGATTGCTTAATTTCACTTCTCTCTAAATTTCTTTGACGTTTCAAAGTTTTTCTCTTCTTAGCTTCTGCTATCTTTTTGTCATTAGGCCTTCTACTTTCACGTAACCTGGTGAATGAACTTGTCACCGAGGAAGCAGCTGCTCTAAAAAAACGACCAACTCTTGTCCCAGCTGTAGGAGGATCAGATACTACTGGAGGAGAAGGGAAATCGTTTTCTTGATTTTCTTCGTCGTACATTTTGAATAATATCTAATATTTAAACGTGATTTATATACTTGATATCACACTATGCCAAAGTTGACAGTTACGTTGTCTCGATCCAAATATCGTGACGGATCGCCATAGCAAATTATGTTGATTGAATTGAGATGTGTAATTAATTTTACTGATTAAAGAAAGACAAAATAACGGTAATAATAAGAGACTGCTTCACTTGATCATTCCGTCTCTAGAGCAAGTTTCTTTTGGAACTGTAAGGGATTTCCATAGATTGAATATGTCCTCTTTGGATGAACTCTTTGGACATGATGATGACGATGACAATCTAGATGGTGTACAAGAAAAAAATGTTACTTATTCGGATGATCGCGTTATAGCACTTATTGGTGCTAATGAAAGTGTTGGTGGAGGAAGAGGGTTGTTTTCAAAACGCTCTGTCTCCTCGGGAACTTTAGTTCTTGCAGAAATTCCTTTGCTTGCTTGGCCTCCAGAAATTTCAGGGATTCCAGATGCCTCCGTCAGAATGAAATGTATGATGGAGGCTTTGCTTTCGTCTCCTTCGTCCATGGAAGCTATGAAGTCTATGTTTCCTTTTTCGATCGGTGATGTCTCTAGTATCGAAGTCCTGAAATTGCGAAGTCATATGACAGATGAAGCAATTGAACTCATAGCAAATAAATTTAGTATGACTAACCTGGAGGTTATGCGTTTATCTTTAGTTTTACAGCACAATGGATTCGGAAGTGGGTTTTATGACAAATTTTCTTTGCTAAATCACTCCTGTGACCCAAATTGTATCAAATTTGTTCCGTCATCGAATTCTGGAAGGGCATCAGAAATATGGACGACTCGTGATATCGTCGCTGGAGAAGAATTCACAATCAGTTATTGTCATCCTCGAGAAGCTTCCTTTTTAAGCACTCGGAGTTTTTTGAAAACACATCACTACTTTGAATGCTCCTGTAGTTTATGTACACGCCGGCAGTTATTGCTCGAGTCAGGCAGTTATGATATGGAAATGGAAC
>VKHC01000340.1:0-13098 GCA_015143735.1 Synura sp. LO234KE | reverse complement strand
CCAGAGTTCGGACCACAAGGACTTACCAGAGTCGCCTTGGTCATCAAGTAGCTGGGATAATATCTCAAACTACAACAAGTTCAGAAAATAGTGCGAAAAACGAAAAAATCTTAAAAAAATATTTTCGATTAGGAAGTTAAACGAAATAATATTAATCGAGGGGCATATCAAGAAAATAATTAGTCTTACGTTCATATCACTCCAGTGAGCGCCACTATTACGTTTGAATAGATTGTGGAATTCGAAATATTTCTTTATATGGAAAAATTATGCTTTTGACTTCGTATTATGTTGCAATCGTCCGACTAATATTATCGTTAAATGCACTAAATCTGGGACTAGTTCAGCGCTTAAAACTATCTACGATAATTTGATCCTCGACTCCAAGTGGATGAGGTTATCCTGTTTGAAATCGTCGGCACCATCTAGCAACACGCATCAGCTTCTTGGATACAAAAGTGAGTTCTTCGTGGAATAAATGACCTAACTTTTTCAATGGCTCGGTGGTAGTGGTAATAACGGACTTCTTAAGTCTGTAAGAAAGGACATCGGTACGACGGATAGTTATGACCGCGGATGACAAACAAACAGGCATAGTTGGCGTGAATTCGAAGTTTGGGTAAAGCTGTCAGCCCTATGGATGAATTTTTAGTGGGGGTTGGGGAGATGGTGGTTTTGAGGTCGCTAGAAAGGAGGACGGATGGCACCTCAAGTCATGCTGCTCAGCAGAGGGACGATTTCTTTTCCCCGTTCATATGCTGTTCATATTGGAAGGGCTTAAAAACTTAAGTGGATGTGGATGGGGTGTAAGATAGGGATGCATTTTTGGTGTCATAACACATAACACTCTTTGCAGTGAACATGGATCAAAATTCTGCAGGAATAGACGAATATCAATTAGTTATTATAACTGGAAGAAGTGCCCAACAGAATTAGTTGACCTTTGGTGGGTCTCATCGGGGCCTCGTGCTTGGGTGATGCTAGAAGAAAACAAACAATCGATATCGTCTTCACCGTCAGAAGTCCTCTAAGTCTCAATATGGCGCAGCAGCTGGAGGCGAGGAGCGGGTGCCCATACAGCATGTGGAAGCTTACCAATCCACCGCATCATCACTATCTTGTCACGCGATTGGAGTAATCTTCTGGACATATGCAATAAGGAGGTTGACGTGCTCGATCGTTATATATATATACACATATATATATGTCTATTTCTCGTTTCCGCGGGGCTCCCTAAATGAGGTTAGTTCTTCTTGCTGCTGACGTTGTATCCAGTTCACAGCAATATAGCGTTCGATCAACTTGCCGGTGTTACTCGTCGCGCGAGATAACGACCTAAATAAGGAGTCTGGCGGCCGTTATACAGCGCACCATGTAGCACTATCAAGTTTGGGCAAAACGAACCATTTGCACACCCCACCCGCACGCTATAACTGTGGAAGCTGAGGCTGACCCATCCGGGCAGTTGTCGGCATTATCTTGTAAGTACTTTTGGTCACCCGTACCGTCGCCCGGTCTCCGCCTGCGACCTTCCTCAAGGAAAACCTCCGCTCATCTCCATAGACTCGTACGATCTCGAGCTTGGCCTGAAGCAAGAGAATGGTTTAGATGCCCGACGTGTCCCCCAAGTGAACTGCTGTCCACCGCCTCTAGGCCTGGAAACGTCATCACCGCCACGTGCACGAAGTATCATCGCATAGTGCTTCTCGGGTGCAATAAGGATTATGCTTCTACACTCCACATTTTCTCCATGATTACTAGGAGAGGAAGTGCGTGCCGATTCTCCCATCGCCTTTGGCGGGGCGACAATTTCCTGCATGAGCATATGTTTAATCGTTAAGTACACGATCATTGAAGAATGAACTTGGCATGCTTTGGGCAAGGAGGTCGGTGGTAGTAATAGTTGTAGTAGTAGCAGCAGTAGATGTAGTAGTTCAAGCAAGTGAAATTCCACGTTTTTCTTTTTATATTTTCCGCCCTTCTTCGTTTTTCGGCACTTTTCAGCTCCATGTCAGCCACTACTACTACTAATTTTACTTCTTTTTAAGCAATCGCAAAGGTGGATTAGGCAGGTGATCGGTAATTCTTGTTTGGTAAACAAAGTAAAAGTTGCCTAAATTAACATCAAAAAGACTTCAATTTAGATGGTAGTTGCTTCATTTTTCACCCGAATTTGTTGGTTGAGCAGTACCACCACCATCTTTCCGGACAATCTCACATCTTAATTATTATAAGTAGACAAAGAAGGTTGGGACCACCCAGATTATCTTCTAATTAAGAGCCCACCAGCAGCCATGTGCCACCAACCACTGGCGTGACTGAGTGGGGGCAGGGGGAGGCAGCCTCCGCCGAGGGCGTAGGAATTCGCTCGAAAGCAAAATAACTCCGAATCCGAGTAGTACTAATGTACTAGATATGTTTAGTAGGCAGGAACTGTCGCGTAAACAAACACGTTTACAAAACTATTAAATGTCCTTAATATGGTAGTAAGCACATGCATTCTTGACTAGTTTCGTCAAAGATGTTTTTTTTGAAACCACCAGACTAATCTAGCATAAATAAAGATTTTCCTGAAAATCTGTCCTCATATTAGTAGGGTCAATAACTGGCCACAGCTGGCAAAACGAGATGCAGCGATGCAACGAGCGAAAAAGCATATGCACTTTCACGGCAGGTATTCCCTTGTCTACGGTTTTATCTTGCACCAAGTGCCAAGTAACTATTAAAATTTCAATATATTTTTGTCGTCCCTCTTGTGAGTAAACTTTATTTTACTTGTTACGATTTACTCCCAATTTTTACGTATTCTAGCCCGGGTAGTTGTTCAGCATTACGACCATGACGTAAATAGAACATACAGAAATGCCGCCAGGATGAACAACATCAAGAGCACGAACAGCACGCGCGGCGGATGGAGGTTGATCTAGTATGTGTAGGTTTGGATAAGGTACTTGGAGATCTCTGCCGACTCAAACATCTCCACTGCTGTGTTGGGATCCACGATGTAGGGCACTTGAAACAGTCCCCCAGTCCGGCGGGTCAGGTCATTCCTATTAACCAGAAAATCAATTTATAAGTACAAAATAGGTAATTTTCGAATGCAGCAAGTCATTCAGCTTTTAACAAGAAAATATTCATATACTCGTGATAAATAAATATTAATTTCTTATAAAAGCGTTGTGACCAACACTGTTGGCTTCCCCCCGAACCCCCTTAACAACTCACCTGTTCCCCGAACCCTTGGCACAATTCACCAACACGTGGGCGAGCCCCAGCTCGTCCAGTGTTCGCCTCACGTCCGTTACATACGGGGCACCTTCCCAGCCATAGAGCACGATTGGTTTCATCTTGTCGTTATCAGGGCGGGCGTCTGCACGTGTGCTCTTGCCCTTTCCCCCACCCAGCAGTCCCCCCAAGGACACCCCTCCTCCCCCTTTGAGATTGGACGGAATGGCACTCTCACCAGGCCCGTAGGTATTAAACAGATGCGCAATGATATCTTTAGAACCAAACAACTGCGGCCTACACAATGTACGAAACATACGTTAATGAATCATGATCCTATGGATATATGAAAGCAGCAGAGGATTGTTAATCTTTCTCTACACGTACTTGTACATTCGGGGATTGTTATCAATCATGAAAGGCACCTCCCGTTTGCCGAGGGTGACTCTCGCCATATTATCGGAGTATCCCGAGCGGGCACCTGATAACAAACAACAATAGAGATAGGTAGGGTAGAATATTCCTTATTGGAACGCATCTTAGCAAAGCATCTTAGCAAGTTACTTCGAATAAGAATCAGGTCGAGCAAATAGCTACCAGATTATTATTCATTCTTTCATGTTCGTCATAAATATTTAATCCTTTAAGTTTCGTTCAGACGCGTAAGTACCTGGGCATGGCCTATATTCCACGATTAGGTCCAGTACAGTACAAGCTTCACGCACTTTCCGACACTCCGGTGAGGACTCAAATTCATATATAATAATTGGCTTGGCGGGACGTGTGTAAGAGGATATGCTTGGGAGCACATTGAGCCCTCCAATTACTGCAGAAACGGATTTCTTTGGTGTCGGTGCCACAAAATTTGATGGCTTCGCAACTTTTTTCAATTCTTTGATCACAACAGAGCCTTCTTTTGGAGCGGTTGAAGGGTCCACCATATTATAGGTGCCAGATTTGGAATCTTGCGAAAAGAAGGAATCTCCTTCATTTCTAGAATTCGCTCGCTTTTTCACGGGAGTTTTTACTTTTACAGTTTTCTTAGGTTCGACAGTGTCTGCGTACTCTTTATATATTCCGGGGAAAATAATATTCTTAATCAGTCTACCTGAGGAATAGGAAGAACTAGATGATAATCAAGGCGATCGATCGAAATAAATATGTGAACTGAAGTCGTACCAGGGTCTTTTCTGTCTGGGTCATTCGGATTTTTGTTCAAATAGTCATAAAATAATATAGTTGCTTGATTTCTAACTAGTGGTCGATAGTAGCTAAACGAGAATATATTCACAGAAAAGAAATAGAAGATGAAGAATCTTGTGTTTGAATATATGAGCATGATCAATCAGAACACAATCCTTGACTCGTGCAAGCTAGATAATTCTCTACTGACGTACCCTTACGTAAGTTTTACAAAAAAGAACTTTCTCCATAAATCTTAATATTTACTTTTAAATTTATCAGAGTCTGATGTGGGCGATTAGCTCAATTGGTAGAGCGCACGCTTAGCATGCGTGAGGTAGGGGGATCGAAGCCCCCATTGTCCAATATAAAAGCTATTGTATTATGATCATGCATATTGTTTTTGTACATGCAGCAGTAAAACTAAGCGTTAATTCTTCCAAAGCAATAGGATGTAATCATCCATAGGATATAATCATCCTAACAATTGGAAAATATTCGATAAGCACTTTAACAAATTTTTTCAGAGAACTGGACAACGGGGGCTTCGATCCCCCTACCTCACGCATGCTAAGCGTGCGCTCTACCAATTGAGCTAGTCGCCCACGACAACTTTTGTGAAATAAATTTTGTATACACCAGTACTGTAATTGTCTCCCAAGCCGGAATTTTTGTGGATGTTATTTCGTATTGCAGCTATATTGTTTCTACAATTGCTGACTTTCCAGTCGTCGGCGCAACAAGAGGGAACTGAATTAACAAAGTATGTTCCTGTTCAGATATTTCTTTGGAAAATGATTGTTAATGTTAGGGCGGTTTAGGGAAACTATTGATGCTATACTTCGAGTTGTTACACCGTCATGTCGCGCCGAAGTAGAGTCTGCACTTGAATCTCAATCAGACATATCTGATGAATGCAAGCTTGAAATTCAAGCCGTTCTCCAGTCATTTTCGCAAACAGATCCTCAAAATCCTGAAAACGTAAATCGCGAGCCACCTAAAAAGTCTGTCCCGAAAGAACACTTTATAGATCCTAAAATTGGGGTAGCAATTTTTGTTGGATTGCTTATCACTGGGGTCGGTGGATATGTTGTGTATGTTAATCAGCTTCTGCAAAAATATTATCCCCAGAAAAAGGAGAAAAAACTTAGCAAAAAAAAGGTAACATCCATGTTAACTTATTCACATATTTAATTTCATCCTTTTTTCAGATAGAAAAGCAGAGAAGTAAAGGGGGGCGAGTAATGTAGTTCAGTGGTCGGCAACAATGTAAAAACAAGTATTTGGACAAATTAAATTTTCTGTTACTTCTGCGCTTCCCTACCCTTTGCGAAACCTCATCGTCTTTATTTAACGAATTATTGTGCTTTAGCATACATCGCTTAATAATCCACAAACTTGATTATATGCCTCTAGCTAATTAATGTATACATTTCAAAACCAATATTTTTGAACTAACCGGTCAAATGCAGCAAACAAATTTGGAAACTTATATAGCAATAGATACCTCCTCCTTTTTGGAATTTGTGTGTATTTTCTAGTATGCTAGTGTGGCCGCTGGAGAAAACCATCATTTCGTGTACTTATCACCTTCAACAGAATGGTGCTTGTATGAGTCAATAAGAACTCACTCGTACTACTAGTAACACGATGCTATGGTGGTATCGCTATCATAGTACCATATTTATCCCACTAGTGATAGGAAGCACGAAATAGTAGAATAGAATAGTGAGAAAAATATCTATATCGGATTCGATTTGTTTGTCGAGGTACTCCTACTAGTGGTATGATAGTAGTAGGAGCCACGGGGGCGGCGGCCGAGCGACCCGTCCCCCTGAGACGAAGGGCTGCAAGTACGTGTGTGCTGACAGCCAGCCCCGTCGGAGTAAGCAAGATGGACTCTCTAATATCACCATATGAACTGTTGGCTTTCTTAGTGTGTTGGTATCGCAACCAAAGAGATTCCTCTAGGAAATTTATGCATTGATAATTCTGACTGATTGAAAATAAAAATAGAGTTAATTCAAAAAATTCTTTTAACTGGCCTCTGAAATACAAGCCAAACATTAGTCAGCCACAATTATCTTCGATCCTTTCATAGGTAATCAAACAGCAAATACAAGCAATATAAAATTTTCATAATCCGTTGAATCCTAAAGGAGGGAAGCACTTTAAGTCACATGGTCACCATCAATATGTACTTACTGTAGCAGCATCCGTAAATAATCTGACCTTAACGATCTCGAAGTTTCTATTGATATTCGCACTCTTTAATATAATCATGATGCCTGTTCGACAGTGCACGCTAAGCAGAGAATTGACGAGTACCCCTTTACTAATACCGCTCTCTCCTGGATCCGCGTTCCGGTACGGTCAGACCACTGCAACAAGCCTTAACCAATAAAGTCGTGAAGCTCAGGGTACTAAATTGTCGCTGTCATGATGGCACCAATATAAATGTAGGGGTATCTCCATCCCTTGGATGCCCTCCCCCATACAAGTTTAGACTAAGATTCTTTCGGTGGTGCGATTCCAGTGTCTGATTGGGGTACTCGTCAATTGATGGTCTTAAAAGGGCTGCTGCGCAGGGGAAAAATGGATTCACTTGTCGACATAGCGACAAATTGAATTGTCGTGATAGGGGGAGCTTGCTATGTTGGTGTCTTAGCTGATGGTGTAATCAAAGGTTTGGGATAAAAGTGCAGTATCCTCGAACCGACCTAATTGGGAGTCAAATGAAGGGTGTTTAGCGTCCCGGTGAATTATTACAATTAGATGAAGTTGCGCGCACAACAGATTACCCAACCCAAGCACCCTACGAGCAGTTAGCTGGTCAAGAAAGATGTCAGAAGGGCAAAGAGTGGTTTAAGAAATGAGGACACCAACAGGAACAAATCTTGAGCCGCTACTACTTTCCCATTAAGTCTGGTCATCATACTTGACATTATTGACACTGTGCCCACAAAACTGATATGATGTAGGCACGGTTCACATTACCATCAGCCACTTAATCTTCGAGATAATGTGCTTGTTCACCCTCGATTTCATAGACTTGATTGTTTCCGACCAGCTTGATGCAATACGCACTGCAGATCGAATCAAAACCCAAACGAAGGAAAATACAACATCAGGAGAAATTGCAAGCATCAATACTCTAAAGCGACGAACTTCCATAGCCCATATTCTCAGCTTTTACTGAGAATGTGACGTCGTCCTGAACAGGTTAAATGGAAAGCGTGCACCCGCGGTCGATCACGTTAGAAACTTAGGGCAGTATGAAGCTAGGGAAGATGCTAAGCATTCCCGCATCAGTAAAAGGGGCAAGGGTGCAAGGGGATAATAACCAGACCTCTACTGGGGTAAGTGAGAGACTTTTCTCGTGTTTTCTGTACAACTGAAATGGGGATGTACCAGTGAAACTCAGTTATCGAAAAGGTATCAGCTTGCCACCACTTGAAAAATGATAAGAGGGTGTCACAAGGGAGCCCGGTAGTAGGAACAACACCGCGTTGTTGAATAATATATCGACCTATTGGCGCGGGAGAGGAGTAGAGACCCATTATTCTCCGGAAACTCTTTCCTGGATCCAATACGATAGCTCGGAGGTTGGTTTTTGCGCTCGGACAAGTTTCGCTGAGTATGTCTGACTCACACATGTGTTACGATTTGCACAGTTGTAGAACGTAGTAGCTAGACTTTTTCTAGAAGATATTCCTGTGTCGAGTATATTGCTGAGAAAAATAAGTGGGGTCACACTTTAACTTGCAGGTAAGCAAATTGTTTTTAGGGGGGCTGATTTAACGGCGACACCCATTAGTTGGAGTGGCTCAGCGTTTCAATGTTGATGAGGGAATCCAACAAAATTACTGTTCGCAATTCCCAAATACCACTAAACAAGCATTCATGACATTTGCGTATTGATCTTTAAGTAGTTTATAACGTTTTGCTCAAATGACAGCTGAGATTGCAGTTCCGAATGTGATAATGTTGAGTCATTATCATGAGCATCACCTTTAGATGTATCAAGCAAGAATGACTTTATCCTCTTGACAAAATATTAGCTGTAGCGTCCCCCTAGATCCATTGAGTTGACTCAAAATCTTAGCTGCAGCCATGTAAAAATGCTGATGTCATGATATTTTTATCGATAAGCAAATGCACCCGGAATGAGGGTGTCCTCGCCTGTTCGGCGAGCTTGTTTGTTTTTAAAGGCCAATATCCTAATCACGGTGGGCTAAAGGTCTTTCTTATTAATACTAAGAAGGCGACGAAAAGTTAAAAGCTCAGATACCTTTAGGCCTTCAAAAGCACATTAAAAAATGTTCTGTCCTTTAGATGCTCTGAGCGCTAATACCACCACCACGCACCACAGGAAACTTAAACTGTGAAAAGAAGGCGGTGACCGTCTATGGATTGGTGAATGCTTGGTCCTTTCATAGACTTGCGGTCATGATACAATGATTTTGTGTCGTCCTTCTACGTGACCTACAGATAAGATGACTTTCTATCGAGCACTCTTAGTTACCTCTTAACCGAAACGTTCTTACGACTTTAATTTAAATATTTAGAAATTGGAAGTTTTTGAATACAAATTTAGTATATAGTTTAAAATCTAACTAAGTGTTTCTTAAGGTATTGCTACAAAATTCTTCTTCTGTTACCACTGCAAGGAAGTATCACCAAAAGTTTCTAAAGTACGTCAAAGTAACAATAAAATATTTTAGAAACCGCTATGCTAGTATGTTTTAGGAGTTTAAGAAAATGTCATGGACCCGTCAATCAATTTTAATTGTTATTGAGTAACGAAGTTTAATTTATCCGAAGCAGCAGAGCAAAGAGAAGTAAGTATTAAAAGAGGACATTAGGAGATTCTATAATCAATTTGTAGTTACTACCTCAAATGACACTTCCCAATTGAATGTTAAAAAGAAATGAAGATTTTGCGTTTCTTTGCAATGTTGTGATACTAACAAGTTGAACATCTAGTAAGAAATTTGTTCCAGTCACATCCATGTACCAAAATCCATACTATAGTGCGCGCACTTCAGGAACACTAAAGTAAACACAAAAAGTATACCGTTAAAGTACCGTACTATAGGAAAACTGTATTTTACTCTATAGCAAACGGCAGTTTTTGCAAAAACACTTTAGGAAAACTTAAGTAACCGCTAAAGTATAAAAAAGTTTTGGGGAAAAACTTACTGTAGATTTACAAAAACTATTTCAGTATCGCAAGTATTTTTCATAGTCATTTGCTAATGCTTTATCTCTCTCGACATATTTGCACTTAGCTATTATAGCGATGTTTACAAGAATATGGAACACCATGATGATGTATCGGTGAAAGTGTCCACTAAAGTCTGGTGGTATTGGACACTATAGGAATACTACAGTAAAACTTTAAAATTTAGAGTAATACTTTGAGTTCTAAAGTATTACTAAAGTGTACCGCTAAAGTAAAACCTTTATTTTTTTAAGTTTTCCTATAGCACACGGAAGTACCGCTAAAGTTTCACTAAAGTACAAGAAACTTTAGCCGTCACGAGATAGAACTTTAGGAAGTCTAAAAGTAAAACTTTAGCGCACTATAGACGGTACTTTAAAGGTACTTTAGGAATACTTTAACGGACACTATAGTGTCCAAATTTTGGTACACAGATGCATGAGTATGAGTATCAAACTAAATATGATATGAGGAATCATCGAAGAAGTAAGTACTGTGCTAGTGGGGCGGGTCGTGAAGCAAATCTCTTCCTTCAGTATTGCCATCACCAGAAAGTTATATTTACCAAAGTAGTTATTTTGGTTTAGCAGGTGAATCAGCAATAAACTTCTAGACTGGGCAAAAGTGAAGGAGATAGAAATATATAAAATTATCAACAAGACGGAAACGATTCTTCCAACATTTATTAAGTAGAAATTTGCAGTGCGCGCGCAAGTCCTGAATCTTTGAGCAGACGAAACGGCGATCAACCAGCTTTTATTTACATCAACCTCGTCATGGTTACCAATCGTCTACACCCTCTTCATCGAATCCTTCCCTTCCTCCATCACTTGCCTCTGGATAAGAAGCCGCCCCTTGCAACAATTTACTAATTCCACTTAATTCCTCTAAAGCAGCAGGGTCGGCCGCGAGCTCCAGTAATTGAGTCTTGTCCGCACGATACAGAGCCACCACATCCGAAGAGCAAGCCGTGCAGCTCTTGAAGCAAGTAAACTAGACAAAAGAGTAAAGCAAATGGATGTAAGGGATCTTGAAAATATTTAATATATCTGTTCTAGTTATAGGACTCGAAAGACACTTCCAATAAATTTTACGCGTGTAATGACCGGCGTCAATTTTGACCGGTACAGTTCCAACGATCGGTCGATCAAAAGTTAACATTCACACACCGCGTGCTGCGTCTGATGAAAGGAGGTCAAAGAGGCGCGGATCTGATGTGGCGGAACAGGGACGTCATCCTCTGTTATATTGCCGCTGGTAGAATGCAGCACAGCTCCGTCTGGAACGGCGTAGAAACCGTGGGGATGGTGGAGTAACGCCTAGTTATGGAAGTATAAGCGGAAGGTTAAGACTATGATTAACCTCGGCGGGCCTGTTTGAGTATCACCCCATATCCTACATGAATACTCCAACGAGAACCAATGAAAATAATTATCAATTGTCCGCTCCAGTTCTAAGTTGGTTATTCCACGCACTAGGGAAAGTCCGAAGACGTTCTCAAATATCTTACCACCATCAGCTCTACAGCGAGAGACGCCGCCATGTAAGCTAAAAAAAGGACATGATCGCGTAACAGGACACGGGACACCAGCGGTTACTTAACAGGTTCGAAGTCGCCGATGGAATCATATTGAACGAATAGAAGTGCAGCTGTCATGCTTCTCACCTAAGCCCGGTCGGGTGACAGTGCACTGTTGGTCTAAGGACCGCTCCGTCCCGCTCGACCCTGCAGAGGTCCCGCGCAAACACAAGTCCAGACCAGAAATACACTCAGCGAAATCGGTAATAAACATATGCCGAGAGATAGAATGACGCTAACAGGAATATTTCATGGAAATTCGGAAGGCGGTAAATATGGGTATTATCACTTGCGTCTGTCTGTTGAAGAAGTGCTGCGAAGGCATACGGTCGCTTAAGTGTATTGCGACGGTTTCAGGATAGAGGTCTTATCCACTACCATTGAGCTACTGCGACAAGTACCATCACATATTGTGACTTACCGGGCGCTACTATATCTGTGCAGAAGTAGCAGCCAAGCCTGTACCACAAAAGGGATAATCATGGCGATCGAGATATTGCAGGCCGAATTTTTCAGCAAGCGTCGTACGAGCGCATCTTGAATATGCGGATCATTACCGCTCCTCCCGCTCAGGTGCCCCTCCATGTCGCATTGTAAGGAAAGTGTCGAAGCCCAGGGCAGCGTTGAGCAGCGGCTAGTGTGAGAAAGGGGTAAGTGCCACAGGAATGATTTGGAGAGGGGAGGATTGTACTCCATACCTTGTCGTGCGCCGCACAGGCTACAGTGGGCAGCCATCTAATTCACAGTACAGTTGTCACAGCAGCATGTCCCGCGTGATTATAGAAGGGAGAGCATGGAGCAGGGGACGAGAGTGGGGCGGGGAGGGTGGTGGCAAGGACCTGGCCTCCCTTGAATCGGTCAGGGCGAAAACCACGTCGTGCTCCTGCACCAACGTGTCCAGTGTCTCAGCCGCGGCCCGTTCACCCTCTCCTGTCTGGTAATGACCTATGACACAGCGGCGAAATGAGGGCGGAGGGTTGTGGATAGGACCATGCCAAACAGCAAGACCGCTCACCGGGCATAGGTATGGTAAGGACTACCCCGCGGCTCTCCACGTCTGGGAATATTGCTCGAAGTCTATGACACACGTGTCAGATCCGCGGTCATGACTCTTGTTGAATTGCACAAATGAATTCCTCCAAGATATACCAGTTCGCGCTCACCTGTCCGCGGCTGCTACTGCTTTGTGTCGCTTGGCCTCGCAGTCCGAGAACTCAAATAAACACTAAACCAACATCACACGTCTTATGATGACCCGGTGTTTTGTGTCGTGATCGTCACAATGACCCTTCACCCACCCCTCTCACCCATCCACCTGTCGAGAGGGGTTGGAGTACGACACCACTCCATTGTCCACCAACGTGATACATCGCACTCCCCACCCTACCGTTACACCGGGAACAGGAGGGGCGTTGGCACCATGTGACATAAAGATTCGGACGTTGAATATCTAAGGAAACGAATGACAGGTTTAAATGATGATCGATACGACCTATATCAATTCCCCATTGAAATTTAATCGATGGGTGAATGGCGATGTAGCTAATTAGGGCTCTGACAAATTCAAAAACCCACGAGTTCTAGTGAAGAATATTTTGGCTCATTGACGATATTTATATCGAGTAAAGCTGGAAATCTAGTACCTTATTTGGCGTGAATATAACTCATTTTACACATACTAGTCGCAAGTACTTACTATCGAGTAACGGCTACCTTGCCCTCCCTCCCTGGCTTTGGATCTTACCCAATAGTACTCTAGCCACCGCACAACCCAGCGTTCCAGACCCGAGTAGCAAACACTTCTGCGCGGCCAGTCGCTCGGTATTCAGCGTCGGCCACATTCTCCACCGCATCAGACGGAGGTTCAGATCCACCGCTTGGGCCATCA
>VKHC01000339.1:0-13110 GCA_015143735.1 Synura sp. LO234KE | reverse complement strand
TATCCGCTTGCCCTTACCCCTAGAGGGATCTGCCAATGTGGCTCATAAGGGTTCTGGGTGAAATTATGCGCGCTTGTTATGTTTCACCCAGCTAAGTATTAAGCTTTCTCTTTCACGAGCTCAGAGATATTCCTGAGCGGAACGGGACCAGCTTGCAATGCCGTGGGCCCACGAGGATTGCCGTAGCACCAGCCTGGTGCAGCCGCTTCAAGACTGCGCTCCTCCTTCCATAAAGTTGTTTCTTTCCCAACTTCGGTGCCAGTCAGATATTCATGCGGTGCTTTTCGTCTCTTTTTCCTGCCTGATCTCGATCGGTGTGGTGGCCTGCCTTTCTGCAAAATGCATCGCACTTGTTGCGCCATGAGCACGCTATTTCTGCCTTATCTAACGGTGGGTTCTTTCTCTGCACCGCGCTACAACACTGTCAGTTTCCCGCCCTTTAATGGCACCCCTTTAGTGGTAGTGTCATCCCGGGGTGGTACGCGCGTCCCCTTCCACCTTATTTGGAACGTAGTTGCGTACTAATCATTCCCGGGGGAGACCTTTTCCAACGTCTTCGGGCGGTGGCGGCCTCCCCCTTCCCCCACTCGGTGACGGGGCTTGCCAGTTGGTAAATGGGGCTCTTCCTTATTATACTTGCTGTATAGTTTTCTGCATCTTGTCCATATCTATCCCGGCCCCTGCTGTGTTGGTTCTCCAAATCCCGGGTAGACCCCTCACTTTCGCGGGCTTTTCTTTTCTAGATCTGCCCCGGTGGGTCCCTCCGCTACTGCCTGGTCCGCCACCTTGACTCCACCGGTTTGTGCGTCCCATCCCCGTGGATCTCTCATAGGGGGCGCTCGCTCCATCGGGCACATGACCGAATTCTGAAGCTCATGGACTGCCTCATGGAGTCCTCAGTTGATCTGCTCTGGTTCAACCAGTACACTCTGCGACCCCGCTCTTAGGTTGTCGAGACCTCCAAACCACTAGAGGGCCCCAGTCTCTACTGACGGCATACTTAGGCTCGCTTCATCTGACTCTGAAACAGTGCTCGCACTCTGGAAACGGATGGCGATATTTCGGCTGGCCCACTGAACTTGAGTTCTATACATCCCGACGGAACAAGTTACGATTGGTAACTATACCACTGTCTCCTGTCGACCACGACTGTCTCTGCTCCGGATCAGTCAACGTCGCTGTGTCCCGCCAACCCATCCGGTCTCTATTATTTGCTCTCAGGTGCATAGGGAGGACGAATCCTAGTAATCGGTTGTGTGACCAATACTGCTTACCAAACTTCGTCACCCCGGTATAGGCGCTTGAAGCTTGCTTTCTTTGACCATAGGGAATATGTGTGTGGTTCTACCCCTCCTTTGTACGGCCCACACCTAAGCCCTGTCCAGGCTCTTGTTAAGCTCGTTCCCTTCTCGCCACCATTTGATACCATGACCACTCCACCACTGGAACGGGAGATTTTTTCTTCGTCATGCCCCGGATGCGTTCGACTTCAATTTGAGCGGTCATCCCTCCGTCGACGACATTCGGGTAATGTACTTCAACGTTAACGAAATGAATGGCTTCAAGCTCAGTGAGCTCCTCTAACAGTCACGCTCATCCAGAAAATTGATATCGTAGTTCTCATTGATACGCGGATCATCTCCACTCTCCATCATGTTTTCCTTATGGAAATTCATACAAAACTGCTGAGATCTCCTATGGAATCACCTCAGAAGCTCCGAACGGTTTCCGTGTCGTTGTCATAAATGAACATTGGAGCTCAAAATTTATTGAACACTCCTCTGCTGACTCCAAATTCTGACTCGTTGACTCCATCTCTCTCTCTCACTGTGCCTACTGGAATGCTCCGTATTGTCGCCACTTGCTGGCCGTATTGACCTCCGACGTACTCGGTGAATTCCCTAGGTCAGAAACTGTACAATCCAGCACTAGGCAAGGAACACAATATCCCCTACACTATGCACGCCTAACAATTTCTGCATTGACGCATCAGCATATGCGGCATCATTAAAACCATGTCATCCTAGGAGGAGATTTCATGGAGGCGTAGACATAATGGTGGGAGTACAGGGCTTCCCTTGTCTCGTGGACTCGTGATGATGGGTGGAGGTCCTGGCGAGATGACACACCAGATCTCGCTCCTCCCGTTACTCGTCCGACTCCGAGACTAACTTCCGGCACCGAGATCGATCCCGTGTTTGTGCTCAGCCCGCTCTACAGAATGTCTGCTTATGGGGCGGGTATTGTTCTGTGTGGATCGACCTCTCAAATCACCGCCCACCCCAGGTGTCCTTTTTGATTCCAACGGACCAATCACTCTATCCTCGCTTTACGCCTCCTTAGGTCAGCATCGAATTCAGTATCTCCGGAAATTTACTCCATCCAAGCCCCAACTTCTACAGTTTCGGGAAGCGCTCAACTCCAGGCAACTACTTTCTCGCCTCCTCACTTCCGCCACCGCTGAGGCCAATTTAGACCATCTCGTCACTGCAATCTCCCTTGGAAGAAGATTGAGAAACGGAACAGGATAAAGGAACTGTGGAGCCCAATTTATGCTACCTATACGTGCACGCGCAGCTGCTTGCTCTGCACCACATTTAGCAACGGCGAGGGCTCCTACTATGCCGTAGATCCTTCCCCCGTGAAACTCTGCGCATGATCTTTGTATTGGAATTTCTGCAATTATCAGTGACTGGGAAAATATGGTCCAGTCCTTAAGTAGAATGACTGTCCCCGTGCTGAGATTTGAGCGCACAGTTTCTCCCCTGAGGAGTGGTGTACCCAGGAATTCTCTAATCGCTCAAATATTCTCCAGGATGCAGAACTGAACTTAGGGCTAGTCAAGAGCACTCATAATGGTCGCAAACGGAAAGATCTGGCCTCATCACATTCTCAAAATGTACGCCCACGGGAAGAAACGGCTACCTGTGGTCAACTCCACTGGACCATTAATCCGTCCTAGGGAGCACCGGTTTGCATTCCGCTTGAATGCATAGATCCGGGTGACCGGCCTCTCCCAACTTTCAAGCAAGGTCATCGAGGCCTCTGACCTCCACGATGGTGCCCTCTCCTGGGATGTTCTTATGACGAAATCTTAGTAAGAGTTGAAACTTCAAAGTGCGCCATCAGCCACTAGGTATTCCCTTGCTCCCATCAGCTCCAGTTCGGCGACTCTGGCAGGCTATGCGCCACTCACCCACTCGCGTTAAGGTTGAACAAGCGGATCTGTCTCCACTCCTGGATAGTGCGTCCCTTGTGGAATTTAAGGCTGCTATCGCCAACAAATCTGCTGCTGGGGGCCCCTCTGATCACCTGTGTGATTGCATCAAATGCTGGTAGTCGGATGGATGCTTACTCGTATCTTTGCATCCAGTGGAGGGCCAGGCGTCGTTTCCCAAAAGTAGATCTACTCGTTTGGCTGACCTACGGCCCATTATATCATGAAAGTTCTGCGGGAATTGTGGACCTGGCTGATCGTTCGACGTATTCTGTCCTCGGTGCTCAATTCTCTGCCCGACTCAGCAATTGTACCTCCCTGGTACGGACACAATATCCAACTCCTCATTGCGCTGAAAGAGGCCTGGCAACGACGCTCTATTTCCATGGAAGCTCCTTAGACATGGAGAAAGCATTTAATTCAGTGTCCAGGCCCTTTATCATCCTCTGTTGGCAGTGCTTTGGCGTTCACGTGCACTCGCCGAGCGGTTAGTGACCCGTGATCCTCACGGCCATGCCATCGTTAAAGGGGCTATGCTTTAGAGACTCTGGATCAGGAGGGTGTATCCTCCCTGCTTCCCGTGATTCCTTGAACGTGGGATGAGGCAGGGTGAAATCCACAGTTCATTCACGTGGCTTGCGGTTTTTTATATTTTGCTTACACTCCTGGATCATGACCCTGACTCCATCAGCACACAAAAATCTGTGTATATCCTTGCTGGTTATTCGCGGTACGGTAATTATTCATAAATAATTCGGTATGGTTAATAAAATAGGGTTTACTACGGATTTTAATTATCCGCGTTTTATTATACTCCTTAACTATCCCCCTGCAAGATTTTGTTATACCCCGGCCGCAATTGTCCATCCTAAAAAAATTTCTAAATTTGCGGGTTCCCTATTAACGAGTGATTACTTAATTATACCGATGAAACAGGAATAATCAAAGACGAGCTTATTTCATTTATGTAGTATTCTGCTATTGTCAATGCTTCATTTCCCATATGGCGCAGCACAAACGTCGTCTATAGGGGAATATTGACGTAAATGTGGCGGTTTCCGTTTCTTATCTGGTAATCTTGTCCGCAGTCATACTGACGATACAAATAGTAAGATCGTACTGATATCTCACTGCTTATATCGTATAAATGTCCGGGGAGCTACCCTCAATGAGATCTTGCTTCGCGCAAATGTCATTTACAGGGGTAAATTGACGTAGACCTGGTGGTACCATTTCTGGCCAAGTAATCCAGGCCGCAGTCATTCTGACGATGTAAGTAGTGAGATTGTACTGATATCTCACTCCCTGTATCGTATGAATATCCGGGGAGCCATCTTCAATGAGATCTTGCATCGTGCAAATGTCGTTTATACCTCCCTAAGCCCAATATGGTACCACTTAACACGCCAAAGATGGTTGCTACGCGGACGATCTTCAATCGGTGGCTCAAACACTTTGTGCCCTTCAACGTATGGCCTATTTAGTCTCGGTCTCTGCCCTGGTTTTCAATCTGCATATTGCAACCTATAAGCTTCGGGTCTTTTATTCCTGCGGAATTGACACCCTCCCTTCTCAGCAGTTCCTTGATATTCACCTGGCGGATTGGACCCCGGTTAGAATCCCCATCCGGACGTCGAGTATCGTTAGAAGTCTAGGGGAAGAATATCCCATCAATCCCCAGGACCACACCTCATTTGATAAACCATATAAATCCCTGCAAACTTTGCTTCTAGTCTTGGCACGTCGATGACGGGCATCTTCATCTCTCATAGCTAAGGTGATGACGTTACGTCTTCTCAATAGGGGTGCACACGTGTGGGTATCCTCTCCTCGTGGTCACTTCAATGGTGCCGACTACTGGATAAGCTCTTTGCCCAGGACTATCGACGACGTACGAAGAACGCGGCCTCTTCCCAAAAAGATAATCTTTTCCAGCCCTTCACAGTTGGGGGTCCGGACTTCACGCGACCCTCCATCATTTTCCAGGAACGAAAGCTGTTCCTCATCACACGGGCGCTCAATTCTTCCGACACCTGGACCCGCTGGGCAATGGAGGCCCTCTTGTGACGCGGTTATCCCTGTCCTTATATACCGTAAACCAACCCGCGCTGTTCTTAACTGATATCCGTGCTGGCTTTGGTCTCGAGCCTTATTGCGTATGGAGCCTCAGGTAGAGCTGTTCTCTCCCATCAACAGGCCTGCTCATGCACGGATATTGTCCCCCATGTCCCCCCTCTATGGCCTGGATGCCGTCCGTTGGTCCACTCACAAAAACCACTATATTCAGAGCCACAAATACTTTTGAATCTTGCACAATGGCAGGAGGAATTGGGTAGCTGAACATAGCAAATTCTGCCGGACTTTCTCCGAAGTGCCCTACACTGAATTCTGTTATGGTCCGCAGCTGTCCCTATTCCGCTACTTCCTGGTCAATCGTGGCATGTTGCTCCCGTGGTATTCCTCCGTACCTCTCGTTGGGTGGTCAAAATGCTAGATATCCTTCCGCGTAAAGAGTTAGGGAAAGTCTCCATCGTCTTTCGTAAGTGGGCATCGGCTCATTCGATGGTGTCTCCAATTGAGGGGTCTGTCCTGTCTAGCAACTTGGTCCTTCGAATGTACTCCGGTCCGCTCCATGCTGAGACCTGGAGATTGGCGCTGGTCCACTCCATGCTGAGACCTGGAGGCTGGCAATCTTCCCTCAGGGAATGACTGTTCCTAGGGGCCGCGGAACCTTCTTCACTGTCTAAACTTCCGTCGCTAGTACGGATATATGAATCTGTCCCATCCCTTCTCCCGAACAGCATTTGTACTCCATTCATAGAGGTCTAGAGGACTCCTACTGTCCTGTATGTGTATATCACTAAGCACAACCAACTCCGGGCCTCCCCTCTCTACGATGCTGTCATGAGCGTACCCCTCACCAACCGTCGATGCCGTTTCCACCCTTGTTCATGAGCACTGGGACTCGCTAGTGTATTAGAACACCTGTCCAGCCAATCAGAATAACTATCACGCTCAGACGGTTTCCACTATCGGTAATACTGCGGCCTTCAAAACTCTCTAATGAGACAAAGGTGGATAAACTCGTCGTGCACATCTCTGATTGGTCCTTAGTTGACTCTGTCATCATCCCTCTACTAATCCATGCTCATCCACCTTCCGAGGCTCTTCACAAATTGTTCAGTCTTTGTTGTCTTCTTCCGTCTGGCTCCAACACAGTGCTGTCCCCTGTATCTCCCAGGTTGGACCTCAGTCCCTACCACTGCGAGGAATGTTCCTCAGTTCTATATTTGCCCACTCTGGTGCTGAGAGCATCTTTCTGTCTTAGCCCCTTCTACAATGATGTGTACCGCTTAACTATCTTACGGGTACTTGGTCCTGGCGTGAAGAGTACTCTGGCTCCTATCTCCTGGGCACTCTGAAGAGCAGAAGCCTGTTACAAGCCCGGCTTCACGCCCAGGAACAGTGAGACTTTGATCGTTCCAGTAGGGGTGACTCTCCGCGCTGGAGGAATGTGATACTCAAATTTGCCTCGTTGGTCCTTGATCGTTCCCATCTGTCGATCCCCTCCCGTGCATACTATAAACGACTGCATTTGCGAATGGTGAGTAGCAGGCTTTGTGATCCTCCCTCTCCCAGGAAGAAGAAACATATGATTACATCTATCGCCTTTATAGGCATCCGCTCCTGGGCGTGGGCAGGGCAGCGTCGGATCATCCGCTGGCTCAATACGGACGTGTTCTGCCCAAAGAGGACTGCATTGTGTCTAACGTTCGCCAACTTTTACATGATATCAACGGCCACCGGATCTGATTTGGTAACTGGGCTTCATGTCAACTAAGAGCTCTGGATGCTGTGCTTCTCACAGAGGACTCTCCAGGTGCCATGCGGACTACGCTATTAGGCTTTCCCAACTTCTGATAGAGCGCAGGACTGCCATCTGGGAGGCGTGGAGAGAAGCCTTGTACGCTCGGGTGGTGGCGGATCAAGCTGACCAAATGAATCCCTTCCACTGCTGGCCTCTATCAGCCATACCATCCCCGTCCGTCTCGCAGAGGTAAGGCGCGGTTCTATGCAGTTAGGGCCGGTCGACAACCTGGAGTGTCTCTCACCTAGAAGGACGCTCGGGAACAGGTAAGTGTGTTCTCCCGTACCGATCAATCGGTTTTCCCGTCCAAGGAGGGAGCGGAAGCATATGTACCCAAAGTCCCGGTAGAACCCTCCTCTCCACTCCCAGGAGCCGTCGCCTAAATATTCACCGATGTTTCGGCCTCCGTACGCCCTCCTTTCAGTGCGGGTTGGGGATTGCACGTATGTACGTTTGCACCCAGCGTTGCCCTCTACGTAGACTGTAGGCCGGTCATTCCCCAATCCGACTCCCCGGAATACCACGGAGCAACTCGTCATACCAACAATGCAAACAGTCATCCGGGCTTTCCACTGGATCCTCGCCCAGCCCCCACCTAGAGTGGAGGGCGCCCAGGAATATAATATCTACACAGACTCCGACTACTCTCAAAAGTGACTCCTTTACCCCAAAAAGAATCCCCACAGCAACCGGCATCTCAATCGACAGGCGCGCCAGCTTTGCGATCAAGTCAAGACCAGTACCTCCATTGCAATCATCTGGACCAAGGTGCACTCGTGGAGCATCTCAGCATTGTCTACGGCAACATGGCGGCAGATCACCTGGCGGTGAAGGGCCGTCAACTTCACTTCTCGTGTTCCTACCAGTTCCTGAAAATTGCTGAATCGTTAACATACAAAGCGGAAAATCTAATAGTTATTTATTACTAAGTGGTAGATATGAAAGACAGAACAGGAGGTCAAACATAGCCGAAGGCACCTACTTGTAAATAACCACCCTCTATGCACCCAATTGCAAGTCCCGTGACCGAGTAGAGGGAATTAACATACAAAGCCGTCCTTTTCTTTGTAATTAACGAGCTGATTTTCCATACGTGTCATCCCCCGGGGGTGGTACGCGTATCCCTTTCATCGCCGGGGGAAACCTTTCCAGCGTCTTCGGGCGGAGGCGGCCTCCCCCTTCCTCCACTCGGTAACGGGACTTGCCAGTTGGTACATGGGGGCTCTTACTTATTATACTTGCTGTGTAGTTTTCTGCCTCTTGTCCACTATCATAATATTTCAGTTGAACGATTTCCGGTGCATTTTTCGATACATGCTTTTGCCCTATCATTCCCGAAAATCAAATAGATATCATTTATTACTAGATGTACACCGAAGAGAAGACAGAATTCAATTTGGGGAATGCACCCACCAACAACTACTAGTCCATGACCACTCTCTATCTACCTAGTGGCAAATCCCGCGATCGGCGAGTAGAGGGCTCCGAGTGAATGCACTCGGAGCAGTTTAGCTTTATCCTATCATTTCCTCCATTATCGGCCGTTTGCAATCATGTTGTTTCCATGCTTGGCAGTGGTTCAGTGGGAAGGGCATTCCCTTCTACCTAATTGGGAACGGCTTTGCGTACTTACCATCCCCGGGGGAGACCTTTGCTGCGCCCTCGGGTGGAGGCTGCCTCCCCCTACCCCACTCGGTCACGGGGTTTTCCATTTGGTACACGGGGGGCTCTTAATTCTTATTAGACATATTGCGTTGTGACACTACCTTTTTCTATCTACAAAAGTTAAGATGTGAGATTTTTCAGAAAAGCAATATGCAGAAGCGCGATTGTACTTTTACGCTGGAAGAGAAGGAATCGTTGCAGACGGGAGTGGGAAACCCCGACAGAAAAGGCAGAGAGCGGAGAGAGGGGCATGTATGGGAGAAGGGTTATTCATCTTAGAAACTATGTGTAGATGAGGATGACTGGATGCACCAAATTAGATAAGAATCAATAAGGTTTTACGGTAGCTTGAAGAGAACGAAGGGCGGAGGAGGTGATGCGACGGGTAGCGGAGCTGACAATAGGGAATTTGTAAACAATAGAGAGAGAATAAAAGAACTAACTATTAAGAATTTGTTTAAAAATGGCATGACAAGTAAATGGATATTGCTCAAGAAGTAACGGTATGTTCAATAGACCCATTTTAAAAGCTTGCCTTATAGTTTTTTCAAGTTTTGATATTTTAGTACGAAGATATTAGGTGAACAGAAGGCAACATTCCCAAGTGTAATACCAAAATACTCGAGCCTTATTGAATACTTGCAATCCAAAGATACACGTTTACAGATCGCTTTCTCTCGCCTCGAGTGGGATCTGCATCTGGCTCCTGAATGTGCTTAGTGAAATTATATGCTTTACAAAGCTAAGTATTTCTCTTGAAGAAAACTATATGCACTTTCAGATATTGTCCCCAATTAGTTCTTACCGAGAATATGATTCTCCTTCTGTAATTGAGGCCGAGCGCACGCAGTAAGGGAAAGACTACGTATTATTTACTGCAATCAACCAGCGTAGGCAAAAAGCCAAAAATGGTATTTGCTTTCTTTTTGAGCTTTTAGCGGGCTTTTTAACGGATTTGGCTTTTTCTTCGGATAGTGAGTTGTACAACTTCAAGATGCTGTGTTCCTTCAGGGAGCTCCTGTGGTGAACACCCGGAACGTAATTTCCAGAATGGGTCAATTTTTCTACCGCCGATTTGCCTCACTTTTTCCGGTTGTCCTCGCCAACACTTTTATCACCTTCCATTCACGAAGATTCATTCAAGAGATTACTACCTCGTCTTTTTCTAGTTGATGCCAGATTTCCAATACATGTCTTTTTTTAAACGTTTGATGAGTCCATATATATCAATATCTGATCAATTATTAATTTAATTTCGTCTCAAATATCAAATTTAAAACTACTTTTGAGCAAAAAGCCAAAACTCAAAAAGCGAAAAAGATTTTTTACCAACGATGCAATCAACATGCCATATGCCATTATCTAACAGATTATGTTGGAAAAACCGAGAATCATCGAGGTGTACAGAGGAACGAGTTTGTTTTCGAGTGACTTTACGAGGTTTGCAGAGATCGTTCCGTGATGATTATACAAACATAATCTGGTTTTGTGATTACTAGTTAGGCGAAATGTGTCAAAATGTACGATTGTACTTATGTACAAAAATGATGAAATTTTTATTTTGGGTTTGAAACTCGAGACGGGTTTACGTCGGAATATCTGTTTTAGACAGGAATTTGATAAATCGGTCTAATACACGACCGGTTTATCATCAGTCAAACCGGCAAATAATTTCATAGTGGGATCGGTTTTTCCTTTTTTTATTACAAACTTTGTTCTCGAAATTGTACTTGGCGCAACAAATTTACACAAAATTTTATTTTTGGTTTTGGTCAGCATGTTCAGGAAATTAAACAACAAAATATTTTTTTGTGTCATCTTTTATCAAATATTGCTTGTTGTGAGGACAGGTTTTTTCTGGAGTAATTCTAAAGATATCAATGAAAGGGTGCATTCAGGAGATTACGGAGTAGATATTTCTTATCCAATTCATCACTACCTCGATGATAAATCAGAAATGGTAGTCTCTTCGATTTTTCGTCCTTTACCAGTCTTGATTAGAGTTATTTCTATAGGGCAAGCGATATCTGAGTGAAATAAAAGGATGCTATGAAAAATTTTCGCAACGAGAATGTGACGCAAACGAGAGGGCTAGGATTGAAATGAACTTGGATCAACCTAAGCGGCAACATAACTACACGAATATTGGCTTCAAGAAAATGGTTGCACCGAAAGAGGCCTGGGATTTGATCAGCGGTTACTGGAACGCAAACAATGACAAAATGAAATTGGAGAATTGGCCTCCGGGGAACACGTATACAAACAATTGGAAATCCCCAACCTACATGGTATCTTTGGAGGATAGCAATTTAAGAGGTTCTGGTAACGGCTTAAAGCGGAGGATATGGGACGCGATGAGGCCGACGTTGGAGGAATGGGTTGGTCACAAGTTGAAGGAGACATCGATATACGGTATCCGGGTATATAAGGAGGGAGCAATACTCGCTACTCATGTTGACCGGCTTCCTCTTGTCACCAGCTGTATCGTGCAAGTCGCTCAGGATGTGGATGAGCCTTGGCCTGTGGAGGTGTATGATCACAGTGGGAAAGCTCATAATGTCACGATGAAGCCTGGGGAGATCGTGCTTTACGAGTCGCACACCGTGCTCCACGGCCGTCCATTTCCGTTGAAAGGTCGATTTTATGCTAACTTGTTCATTCACTTTATTCCCGTAGACCACGAGGAGATGAACAGTAATGACGTCGCGACTTATACAGATAGTATGAAAGCCGAGGCAGGTGCTACGTCCCAGGTCCACCCTTTTGAGCAGTCGAGGAAAGATTTGCTGGTTGGCGGACATGAACAGTCGAACCACGCCATTGAGGAGATAGCAAAGCACCACGTGAAGATAGCCGTGGAGGAGGAGGTGGGGCAACGTGGAGAGGAGGAGGAGGAGGAAGTGTACTCTGAGGAGGACTTGCCTGAAGTCGTTGACGGTGGACTGGAAGGGCCAGCGCTCGATCTGCACGAGGCGGCTATGCTAGGCGATGTTGATTTAATGCAGCAGCTGTTGAGTACAGACCCTGCGCTGATAAACTCCAAGGATGCGAACAATTGGCAGCCGCTGCACGAAGCGGTTCGGGCGGGCAGCTTCGACGCGGTACAGTACTTGGTAGAGAGTGGTGCGGATCTGGATGGAGTTACGATGCGCGGCGGAACTCCGTTGTGGTGGGCGAGGAGGACGTTGGAGGAGGACGATCCGATCATATCCTACCTGGAGGAGATAGGCGCCCCAGATGAAGGGGAGGACCTGTAGTGGAGGGCAGGGTTCGACAAGGAGGGTGGTCCTGGCGACCTCGTATTTTCCTGCGCACATTTTTATAACTGCAGCATATTGAGGACTTGAGATTTTTGTGTATTTATTATAATGATTTGATGAAAATCTCTTACAGTTTTTCCCGAAAACGTTCATCTTAATTATTACATATAGACAAAGCAAACGCAATTTGTCTAATAAATAAGAGCCTCCAGGTACCTGCTGGCAAGCCCAGTGACGGAGTGGGGAAGGGGGGAGAACGCTCCGGTCGTAAGCGTAGTAAAATCATGCCCCGGGGATGATAAGTACGCTACGACGTCCCCAGCGAGATAAATGGGGACTCGCGGCCATCCCACCCCCGGGGGAGGAACTTTCTACGAAATAAGAATTGCGCCGCATGACACCCCCCCGTCGTAGTGACGCTGGGGTCAGACAGTCCTACCAAGGCTAGTGATAGTGACAGGGGCACGGCAGAGGAACAAATGTGCCGAAAATCCAGTAGTTATTTAATAGAGAAATGAAAGGAATATATGTCAGACGGGGAGTCTAGACTGCACCATTACACCACTAAGTCAATGACTATCCCCTATGGACCAAATGGCGAGTCCCGTGACCGAGTAGGGCAGGGAAATTCCTCCCCAAGGGGTTTCTTAATACGCAACAATGTCCCCTACTAAAGCAAGGGGAATCTCTACCCATCCAGATGTATCCAAGGGCGGGGAGTGGAGATATATGAGTGTCGCATAGCGAGCGCAATCGAAGAAAAAGCGCTATACAGCAGCTAGTAATAGGGCAAGAGGAGTAGCAAGTGGGTAGAACACTGATCGCCGCAAAAAAGGAGTCGCTAGAAGGAGAGACAGCGGCAGGTAAACGTTTTTCCTTCAGAGGATTTGGGACACGTACGCAAGACAGCGGATGACGCCGATGATAACCAGGTGAGCGCTGTAGACGGAACTGGAGCGCCACTGAAAGATCAGGACCTCTGTCGAATTGCACACTCGCAAGACTAGAACTGGCGCAGTCCAAAGCTGGGGTCAGGATTGGGAGGGTCGGAATAGGCGGCGCTGTTACACACGGCGGAGCGTTACTATCGCCTCCCGATG
>VKHC01000337.1:0-13155 GCA_015143735.1 Synura sp. LO234KE | reverse complement strand
CTCGGTACCAACTCCTGCACGAGCCCGAACTGAGAAGCAGAAACTGAATGACAATAATTACGATATTCTTTGATCGGTGAGAATAATCGGTGCGTGGATCGATTCGATATTTAAATTTGTTCGGATCTGGGTGAAATGATTGTTCTAATCGTTAAGATATGCGATACCTTTGGAACATTTAGATATACTTTATATTTCGCTGAAACCGTATAGTAAAATATAGCGGTACGCAAGTTTAGATAGCTCTGTATTAAGAGTTTCACCAGAAAGACAGGCAGGAAAGTGAATCATAAAGAAAGTCCCCAAGAACTAGGATGAAATAATCCCCCTTTATGAGGAACATAGGGGCAAGTTCTAAATCCGAGTAGAGGGCTCCGCATGATGTCCCCGGAGGAGGGCAGCTTCGATACGCTGCTATTTACCCCACTACAATAGCCAGGAGAGAGGGGAATCTCCATCCGTGCATTTGCATCCAAAGGGGCTGGGGAAAAGCACACCAGAGGGGCACAGCGGCGAGACTTGGGCGAGTGGGTTGAACACTGTGCGACTCATGACAACACCAGGACGAAGAACGTTGCTGTGAAGGTCTTAGCTGCTACTAGTAACAGCGAGCTACCTTCTTTCAACAGTTAGTTTTAAAAACGTTTGGCGGTTTTCAAACCAGTTGCATTCTATGAATTTTTCTACTCCGACTCTGCTGAGGTTTGCCTCAGCATTGGCCAAATGGCATTTAGATCATGCTATATCTAAGCCATCAAAAGCACTGTTGGTATCGTCCCCGTCCTCTCGCGTTTACAAAAATTTTAGAAATTGCGAATTCCAAAACCGACGGCCTATTACTGGATCTCGTGAATAAAACGGAGACACGTAAGTGTTTCCAACTGCTGGCGATCAGATTTTCAGCGCCATAAATCAAGAACGTGATGAAATATTAATATTGCCGAGAATAATTTTTTGACCAATTCAGAAAATCCGCAAATTTACGTTTAATTTTGGAGCATCAGGAATTATGAATGATTCTCGGCTATTATGCCTCCTATTACGTACAAAAAAAAATTCCCGTATAAGCGATACTTTCAAAATATAACTGCAGAGGCTCAAGTCCTAGTTGTTCGGATGATGCATGGCTCTAGATAAATGAAGCCAATTATCAGAATAATCTGATAAGTGAGCTTTTGACGACAATTCTTCAACAATAAACCAAGCATTCCTAACGACCGAGAATGCTTTTAAGCCTGAGTTCGCGTCGGACATTGATCCCCAATCTACGGATCTATTATGGAATCAACATCCAACCTGGACATCCGCTAAAAGCATTTCGCAAACAACTTAGGATTCACGGAGATATTATTCCGGACAAGAATTCTGTTCTTACCTTGCCACCGCGAGCATCCGAAGGAATTCCCGACAACGATCACTATTTGCAACGAAGCGGCTCTACTTTGGCGTGTCAAACGCTTCCCGCTCCCCAGCGTTGACGTTTATTGGTGTTTGCACTCCAGTTCTGCGCTTCTGGCACAGGATCGGCGAAACGAGGAAGCGTGCGAGAAATTCCAATCACGTGGACAGCTAAGATAAAAAGTCGGAAATTTTCCAAACAAGAGTATTGCTGACAGTAAAATATCAATTTAGACAAACTTCATACTTCGACAGCAATTGCGCGCGCTGCACGAAGTGGGTCTTCTGGTGAAAGCTATTGAAACTAAACGGGTGGGACCCGAGGGCTCTCTAAACAGTTTGAAACTCAGTATGAGCGCCCGCGTAAAGTTCTGTATATGTGCAAGGAGGGTTCATTTAAGATTTCGTTTCCCGATGACTGCATCCAGACCTGACTGTGCTGATGCTTTCCAACTCTTTGACGTTCGGATATGCCCCACTACACTCCATGAGGAAGTCTGACACAAAGAGTCTTGAAATATATTTCCTATGTTACTTCCGGACCAGGCCGCCACCTGTGTTTGGTGATCTGCACCTGCTTTATCGGCTAGGCCACTTTGCAGTGGACCTCAAGCAGTGCTCGAGTGGCGGTTGAGGCATTACTCTCTCGCAAACGATCAGTCCATCGGGAAATATATCACTGACCATTGGGAGCGGTGCCTTGGGAGGACCTCACTGATCCACTTAGGAATAAGCTCCTTGCCTTCGTCAAGGACCTATGCCTGGCGTGTGATACAGGGAATCTTGTGGAATTGCACTGGGAGCTTCAGTGGACGAGATGGTTAGATCTACCACTGGACATCTCTACGATGTGTCGACTCTGGCTGCCGCACATTCAGCCTACGCTGAGGATGATGATAAGGTGGCTCGCCTGACCTACCACACTACATTTCTGCTGTCTATCACTTGCTTCGGGTGGGCGCTTCTCCGACGACTCCCCTTGGTTGGACTTGCCGACCCTTTCCTAGTAGACGTACTTTTCTGTGGAATGCTACTAGTTGCTTCACGAGTAGAAGTAATACAACTGTAGTTGTGAACTCTCTGCTTTGCCTTTCTCTTACGCAATTACTTCCGGCCGTGACTACTCCATTGTTTTGTTCCTTTTTGAACTGTGCAATTGCATTGAGGGTGGGTGAAATAACAGAATACATTTTTCTTAATGCCTTTAATTGCTGTGTGTATTTTGTGTAACTTACCATTTATTTAATTTGCTGTACCCGCCATCTGTTTTTACAACGTTCCACTACCTAACACTATCCCTTACAATGTCGAATAACATCACCCACGTGATAGTAGTAATGCAACGATTATCTTTTCTGCTACTGTCCATAATTGCATATTGGATATGAAGATCAAGCTGATATTTACTTATGATTCAACAGATTAATGACAGGATTCGTTTATTTGCGGTTATTTAATTAAATTGTAAATGATATAATTGGGATGATGTTTGACTTGTGATTGACGAAGGTATTTTGTTTCATGATTGGATTGAGTATAGGCGAAATCTTCTAGTTAGATTAAAAATGAGAGTTAAGAAGAATCTAACCTGCCCATGAACCATGTGGCAAGTACTTGCGCTAAGAACTCAGCGAACTTAAAGTTCCAACATGGCACCTGATGATTTAGATTTTTTGATTTTTGAGGTTTGAATATCAGAATGAGGATGAAAAAAGAAGTATTTGAGAGCCGTTGCAAATGATGCAGTGGCTTCTGGCGAGATTTGCGAAGAGATGGCGGTCCCGAGGGTGTAGAGTGAGTTTACAATTCTTGAGTGGAAATGGAGAGGAATAGGAGTGGAAATGGAGAGGAATAGGAGTGGAAATGAATGTGATCCAGATAAGTTCACTTCATTCAGTTTTGATGAAGAATTCGATAAGTATTAGGATAGAAATGAGCATAATACTTTATCCGCGAGATTTATTTTTCCCCCTTGTGCGTGTGGTCACGAGAGAATGGAGATTTTCGACTGATTAAATGATAAATTATCATCTGATAATGTTTTGCACTTTTATCCTGATATCGCAACTACTATTGTTGACGTTTTTAATGAATTTGGAATCCCTAGATCACAGATGTATTGATGTTCGGAAGTAAAAAGGTAACACCTCCACAAGATACTGAGAGTGTTTGTACACACACGCGCAACAGTAGCACAAGAGACAATTGACGATGAACTTAAGGGCATTGCAGTTTATGTAATAGAGATTTCAGTTTATGTAATAGCCAGAAGAACTAACCTATGTCGGTCAACATATGTACGAATATAATCCCAGCGTCATCGCTATGAAATTTCTAGATTCCCGGTTGTTATTTTTAGTTCCAACTAAATCCAATAATCAAAATTAAGGGGAATACATCACAGATTTGGATTTAGAATTTAGAACTTCAATAGGTGCTGAAAACGAAATTCGTTAACATGTGCAATAATTGTCATTATTGCCAGAGCTTAAAGTGATTTTCAGGTGAGGGCAATATTTGTTCTTGCTTTCGTTGAGTTGGTATTTTAGATGCTCGCCATTTTTCCGCTCGATACACTTCTGTACGACGGGATGTTCGAGTATACCCTTAGGATGAAGAACTTAGGTGCATGCTGTCCTTGAATTTTAGAAACAGCAGTTGTCTAGTTGTACAGACTAGACACCAGATATATTCGGCGCGAAGAACAGGATACTGATATCAAGGACCATTGGGTACATTACATAAGCTGAGGGTGCGACGGCAGATATCGGAAAATGAAAATACTGCTGAGTTCTCGTTCGCGCCATAAGGCAATTAAATCTCCTATGATCTCTGGTTAAACTGAGCTAGCTATACCCTCTGGCCATACCGAGCAAGTTGAATCCCGATTTCTGGACATTTTTCACGTGATATAACTGCCACTGACTACTTTCACGGTCCTTATTACTCAATCCAGATCATTATTGGAGGGTGCTTTTCCTTTTGAGGTGAAATCGATGACCCTTTCCTTAATAACGAGAAGTATCCAGTACCTTAGTACTTACGAGAACTAGAACCGAATAGGGATGACGATGGAAATATCACAATAGATATACTCGATTCAACCAGAGTTTTGGGAGACATGAGGGTCGAGGAGACGGAGGTGGAACAACTACAGATGCGTTAGGGTGCGAATTTTGATTGTTCAATCAATAACAATTACTAGAGTATATGATATGCTACCTGAGTTTTTGAAAACTACGTTTTCCGTGCTCTTTTCCAAACTAAAAACTTAGGTTAGCACCCATATAATTGCCAAGCACCCGTGTGAACCAGATTGGCAAATACAGCTAGAATAACGGCAAGTAAAGATTCTTCCGTGTTTTCGAGGGCAGGACTCTTTCTCTATCCAGTTTTTAAAGGAAATATCTAGCTGTGAGGACGAGCTAGGCGGAAAAGATCTTAGACCTGAAATGGCCGATCCCTCGTGCGACAGGCATTCCATGCAAATATGTCTACTTAACAATCGCAGACATTACTCATCGCAAAGCATGACAATACTCTTATAGAGAGCACATTGTTGCCAGGCTCAACTATCTATATACGTCTCATTACGCGGAGATGTAATTAGAACTCGGAGAGTAAGAAGTGCGAGAAAGAGCTATATGCGATGTGGAGCATATTATCTTCACCGTTTGCGAGATATATAACTTAATATCCAATAATTTAAGCGTAATACTAGTCTGCGTTAGGGATGATTTTGTTTTGAAGATATTAGTGGTGCGAGCTCCGAGTGTTTTGTGAGAGCACGTTGGTGTTTCGGTTGAGTCGCCATTTTGTGGTACGATACGTCCACGGTTGAGAAGCTGTTTTGTGAGAAGCCGTTTGTAAGTGAGAATATATGAAACAGAAGTAGAATATGGCATGATTATCCCCTCATATTAGGGGTTGAGATCAACCACGCTTATTGATACTATTTGGAATATGCCATATTGATAACGGAGTTTGGGAACTAATTTCAGGGTGCTACTATGAAATGGATTGCATGAATACATATCTATCTAGCTTCGTCGTCGTATCCAAGTACATGAACGTTTAAATAATGTATTCAAGGGTGTACATAAATAGCCGATAGAATTCGCGTAACTCCTTTTAGTCTGACGTTATTAATGGGTAGATCTTTCACTAGTACGTGGTTAAGTCTCGTCTGACTCAGGTGATACACGCTCCACGCTATGAGAGATTGTTTTGAAATCTTCATTGCACTGAACGGCCTGGTTGTCGCCGCTCTTCCTCCAACACTGTTCGGCTACGAGAAGTACTCCGGTAGGACTTACGTTTGCTTACTAGTCGCCGTCTGTCGAACACTCTTCGCCATAGACCACTAATCCACACAACCAACCTCAAATGTAGTTCACTTTGCCTTAAGGAATACCCGTGATTCCTGTGCCCTTGCGGGTTGTTATCTTGGATAAGTTGAAAAATTGCGATACAATTTTTTACTACCACTGCGAGTTTACCGCTAAATTCTGCACTACAGTCGGAGTAAATGTAAATCCCGACTTGAGTTGTACCGATAACAGTTTGTGAGGGTTTCGACGGACAGACTGTAGTCGGTGCTCAATGAGCAGAGTCTTGGGTGTTTTGCTGTCAATTTTTGGTGGTCAACTGTACAAGATTAGGATTTAGAAGGACAAACTACAGTCGGCGCCGTTGTGACAAATCTACTTTCTCAAGACGTTCGCGTATAGAAAGTGATTTGCTTAAGGATTTCGCCAATTGCTTTGTCAAACACGATTCCTTACGACTCTTTACCTATTGTCTACACCGACAATCAAATATATGCTCACAGCATTGCCACACTGCTCAAAGAAGAACGAAATGTCGAAAATTCAACTTAAGTAAATTGCTAAGAACGAAGTAAGTCATATAGTCACAAGTCAAGGAACCAACCGTTAATTTGAAAATTGGACTTAATCGTTCGGCCTCGTTGAAAGCCTAACCGATCTTCATTAAACTTAGAAATTCTCAAAGATATTGAAACGATTCAAAGGAAAATCAATATCATGTCAAGTACAACGTGAAACACAACAATAAATCATTTCAACCCAAAGTTTTTATTACAGCATACAAATAGCAGGAAATAAAAGGGATAATAGAAATTTAAGCTCGTCAGATTTATTAGTAATTCTTTAAGTGTTTGCTCCTTTTTTGAATTTACGAATAAATATCTAGTCCTCTGTCGAATGTGAAAATATCCGCTGGTAACAGAAACTTGAATTTTGACGAAAATTGATTTGGATGATGACTCCATGAATTCTGAACCAATCTTCACCAAAAAGATACCCTTGCAACTTGTAACCAGGTAAACATGAAATGGTCAGATGCAGAATTCGCAATATTTCTTAAAATCGGTACTTAACGGTATTTGCACAAACTGAAATATCTTCACAAAAGACAAAAGACAAAAGACAAAAGACAACCAGATATTTTGATCAGAGCTTATGAATGATAAATGATAGGTCTCTACTAAATATCTTCACCAGATTCCACAGATAATGGCACTCTCTTCGTATCATCAGGCTCGCCGAATCAAAAGTCTAAGTTAACTTCCAAGCTATTTTCATGTTCCACCTATGTATAGAACCCTCAAGGCAACTGTTGCATCCCAAGATATGTTCAATATGCATAGATATGTTTTCCACCTGATAGGAAACCACAACTCCAACCGCGTCACCCTCCACTTTATCACAGAGCAAACCACTAACAAAAACAGTTTCCAGATCTTTGTATATGATTAATTGGCATGATCATGTACAAATCACCCACCCAACGCATACATTCATCTCGCAAATGCGCTTATTCACAGTCATTCAGCCATATCCCCCAAGCACACTACTGTCACACGTCTACACTTCCCACGTGCTACACATCAAGATCCTTTCCAATATTACACATCGACATCTTTCTACACGTTGAATAGACCTCCTCGTGCATGTAATACTTTCAAAGTCCACACACGTCACTGTGCAACCCTGTCGATCACCCACACTTACAGAAACGTCAATCCACGTTCTTTATCGACTCACGCAACGTGCTACACCACTCATACTGTTCCAATCCCCTTCCGCTCAATGTTCCAATCCCCCTCCGCTCTCTATAATAGTTAAGTATCATGGATTTCGACATATCTCTTTGCTACCTAACCGTGGCTACTACTAATATAGATATTGAAATACGAAGTTAGAGCAGGTACCAGTGTCCAGTACAATGATAGAAGAAGAATGGATAGCTCAGTGTATTCACCTAAGTACAATAGAAAATACCACCTTGCACCAAACCGATGTGCTATGAAAAGAAGTTGAGCACCCGTAAATCATGGATAGATCCGAAGGGTGGAGGTACACCCTCCTCTGATCAGTCGACAAGAAGGTAAATACAAGCAGTATAGATTACAGTAACATCAAATGGCACAGATAGCAACATCACCATGCAAGACACATGCCAAACCAAATAGTGTGTAAGTCCGCTACGTTAAAAGCTACATTTTAGAACCCGTGGCCTACGGCCAACAACTACTAGTGTACCAGAAGTGAAGTTGAGTGTTATCAAGAAGTTAACTAACTACACTGTTAATTACAGATTAGTTCTTCCGGCTGTAGAGATATACTGCCAGATGATCAGTAATACGGAGATAGATTACAAAATAATTGTATAGAAGAAATAGAATAGGAGTGTACCATAACACGCACAATAGGCCTGAAACCCTATATGGCTTCCCACGCCATAACACCGTTACGACAAAGTCTGACGAATATTTTTTTGCTGTAATTAATTGTGGGCCCTGTTGACGTCAATGCCAATTGTAGTATGATTTATGTTTGTATGTTGAAGTAGAATGTGTGGAGTTTTCACTTTTGCTGACGTCCACAATCACTTCTTTCCACACAGATAATACAGAATCTAAGTTGTTTCCTAAGTACGTGAAAAATTCCTTGTTAGCCTAAGCTCCATTCCTGAAGTTCCTATTCAATAAAGTCCGTTCCGTGGGCGGATTATTTACCGCCGAGGGAAGGTGAGAAACATCCTCGTTGTAGTGACACAGAGAGAAATTATGGGCAGTAACAAAAGCAATTCATCAACGGAGGCTGACCGACGATGGTTACAACTAGCATTCGTAAGATTTATGTAAATTATGTAGCTAGCTCGCTCTCCTTTTAGTAATAAAAATCTATGGGATTTTTGGGAAGAGCTGTATCTAGCTTCTCGCAAACCCCATCTTGCTGAAATGATTGAGTTAGTTCTTGAGCCCCCAAGCACATGTCAAATTTGCGGATTTCAAGTGATCCATCACTTCTCTCATGGGATTCGCCATTGGGTAAACAGGGGATAGTTATTTACTTATTGGTGGAATTGTGCTGTCTAGACCCCTCTGTCTGACTGTACTCTTATTTCCTTCCTTTCGCAATAAAGAACTACTGCATTTTCGGCAAGCAATCCACTTCCCTTCAAGGAGGTGGACAATCTTCTTTTATAGCAGCGTATACAAAAATAGCAGTGAGGAACTCGTAAAGTTTGGACGGCTCGGCTCATCGATATGGATTACAACGAGCGAGTGTACTGCCGACAACTTTTTGAGAAGGCCCTCCGGAAATCTTGGAGCTCCTCACGTTTTGGAAGTCTTGGAGATCTCCGGACTGGAACCGCTGGGGCTGTCCCAACAATTTGAGACCCATTGGGATTCTTCCACTAAGGTCATACACGTCGAAGGGGGTTGGCTCTGCAGCTTTGAATTCAAGGTCACCTCATCGAGATTTGAACTGAAAGAAAACTTTTCCAGCCTCGTATCCGTGTCTGCCCTAAGTAATTGCTTGAGAGACTCCGCAGCGACGTGTTCCCAATCATCTTTCTGCCTTTCACGACGGCAGGCTCCCCAGAAAACGACGACATTTTTCTTGCTGCACTCCAAAGCATTGCGGCAGGCCCAAGTCACGGTTCCAGTGGGTGGCTGGGTCATTTCTTCTTGAATCAAATGAATCACCTCGACAGACTTTTCGAGCCGCATGGTCGAGTGCCGTGGGACGAGCTCATTAATCCCTTGTGGCAAGAACTCTTATCCAATGTGGAAGACACTTGGCTGGCTTTGTATTCCCGCTTCATACGTCCGGACGAGGAGCGTCTTCCACTCCCCTACAAGCTTGTAGACAGGGCGGACTCGCCATCGGGAGGCTATAGTGACGCTTCGCCGTGTGCAACAGCACCGCCTCTTCTGGCCCTCCCCATCCTGACCCCAGCTTTGGACTGCGCCAGTTCAGGTTCTACGAGCGTGCGCGTCGACGGAGGTCCTGGTCTCCCCTGGCGCTCCAGTCCCGCCTACAGCGCTCTCCTGGTTATCGTCGGCGTAACCCACTTTCTTGCGTACGTCTCACCCTCTAGCGTCTCCCCTTCCCTGAGGAAATCAGTGTTCTACCCTATTGCTTCTCCTCTTGCTCTATTCCTTGCTGCTGCAAATCGCTTTTCTTTCATTGTGCTCTCTATGTACACTCACATGTCTCCTCGCCCCGCCCCTGGATGCATCTGCATGGGCGGAGATTCCCTTTGCTTTAGTGGGGGACATTGTAGCGTATTAATAAACCCCCCGAGGAGGAATTTCCCCTGCCCCTACTCGGGCTTTGGACTTGTCTTTTAGGTACATAGGGGATAGTTATTGACTTACTGGTGTTATGGTGCTGTCTAGACCCCCCGTCTGAGGACTTATATTCCTTACATTTCTGGAATAAATAACTATTGGATTTTCGGCAAATACTCTTATTTCCTTCCTTTCGCAATAAAGAACTACTGCATTTTCGGCAAGCAATCCACTTCCCTTCAAGGAGGTGGACAATCTTCTTTTATAGCAGTGTATACAAAAAAAGCAGTGGGGAACTCGCAGCAAAAATTAAACTATTATTTGATTAGTAACTTACGATGGGAACGCAATTAACACGTGGAAAACGGAGGTGATATTGATTCTAAATTCTAAATCAATCATCCTAGCCAGGTGGATTAGGCAATGCACGACACGCACAATTGTAAAGATCTCACAAATATCCCTCCTTATCACGTATGTATAGGTAGTGGTAGCCTTCCAATTTTGAAGAGCTACCACCACAGCTTTACTATGTTACTCTAGAATTGTTTCAGAATTGACATTTCGCGAAAGCGAATCGTCAGGTAGGACAGTTAGGACGACGGAAGTCGCTATCTCGTGTCCCACAGTTTTGCCATCGTTCACATAGACATAACGACCTATGCACGCGAGTATAGATATGGGTCATAGTGTATCGTCAGTGTTGCTAAGAAAGCATACCCTCGACAAGTCCGAGGTTTTCCGCTACATCTGCACCGACTAGCGTATCAATACCAGTCGGAAGCCATATGCATGATATATATGACCACCTTACTCCAGATCATCTACTGCAATATTCCCACCACATGCGAATACAATTAGGCGTTCACTTTAACTAACCATAAAACCCAATTTACTCCGACCGTTTGTTCGAATGATTCTTGGAAGGAATGGCAAGGTCGGCAAGAACTCTTCTTGTCGGAAGAAAGGAGGGCAGTTTTCAACCTCTTGTATTTATGTTTCGACAAAGGAATCCTTGCTCGGAAGTCCATTCAAGTGAGATAGTCCTGAGTAGAATAACCGCTTCTCCAAAATAATATAGTTCGTTTTCGGTTCACTTCCACTCCAAGGTTACCAAAGGTGGTCGTATAACGTGGGCAGTATTATGCAATGTCAGCTTCATGCCGTGGAGAACTGGCATATTCTTCCTTGGTAGCCAGATTCCTATACGACACTTCGAATATCAAGTGTTACTGGAACGATTTTCGTACGAAATATCGTTCCAGTAACACATGATATTCGAAGTGTCGTATAGGACTCTGTGCATTTTGAGCCTCGCATTCGTAACCTTAGCGTCATAAAAACATAGGCAATGAGCTTCTGAAAAAATATCTGCTGGCTACCAAGGAAAAATATGCCAGTTCTCCTCGGCATGAAGCTGACATTGCATTGAACTGCCCATCCCAAGCGCTGACTTTATACGCTTACGGACATAAACGCGTGGCTGCTCTTGCACAAGAAATGTGTCAGCTACGAATACTTTAATTTAGAACAACTTCTAGGAGACTCGGATCATCGTCGGAAATGTATGCGTTTTCAGTCCAGAATGCAAATTACGTCTCCGATTAAAAAAATTTCGCTGTACAACTCAGGATAGCATTCATTGAAAGCAATATCTTGATAATCGATGAGTCATAATCATCGCGCGCTCGCCCACTATTTTCTTTAAAGCATATAGTATTTTGTTTTGCATATGGCACGAACGCACCTACCTACCTGTAGTGAGTTCTGTACCCTGTCCATAAATGATATCGTCGAAGTCACTCGCGTTTTTTATCACTCTATCATTTTGTTCGGGCGAGGAGTGCACGAATGTCGAGTGGTGCAATATTGAAATGCCGCAACGAAGCTATTTTAGATTTAATCCTCCTACTGACCCTCTCAGATGGGACCACGCACGCTCTATCGCGAGTTCTGGCCGTCCTGTTTTTCTAGAGCTTGTTGCTAAAGTTTTCCATAATGCATTCGACTTCCTCGATGGAGATATTTACTTCCGGAAGCTACATCATTTGATTGATGTGTTCATAGATGATACGGAATGGTTAAATGCCTTGACTACATCTGGACACCACAAAAAAATCGCTGTTGACAGGAAATCCGAGGTGCAGCCTTGGGAGAAAGAAAATAAAGTCGTAATTCCGCGAAATCCAAAGGATTGGATAATGTCGAATAGAATTCCTATAGCTGCATTAGGTAACGCAAAATTTTAACTTTTCATAGGGATGGACATATTATAGATTTTTCTCAGGTTACAACGCATTCGAAAAAGATAAGAAGAGGTTCTTTTCTGGTAATAAGGTTGGGGGGAGATTAGTGAACGAGCACGATTTCTTGCTAAGGTGGAAGAAATCCGTAGATAATCTTAGAACGCCGTTCATTGCGATGCACGCCATGAACGAAAACTGGGGATTTTTTTCTACCTATTTTCCAAATCGCACGGCAAACTGGGGAACTTGTTGCTTTAAAAAGAGGGATTTAATAATGCACGAATTTCTCAATCATGACATGACTGTTATGATGATAACTAATCAACATAACAACATAACTCATCCGAAGGTAGAATGGAGTGTTGCGCCTATTCCAATTACTAGAATTCCTATCTATCTATGACTCTTTAATTTTTCGTTTACTCATGGGTTTAGGTTTTGTTGCTCCCTAGAAAACTGCCAATCACTTTCGATCGGGCAGAGATAATCATATGGGACGCCGTTCATAATCATAGTAAAGTTATCAAGAACAAGCTGCTCTTCTCCGTCTTTCGTCGTTGGGGCAAACGTAAGTATATATTCATCTAGCCAAAAGTACATGCGAAATGCGCATGTTGACGGAGTAATGTTTGTAGCGCTCGCTCTTGTAATTAAGTGCTGATAATCATAATCAGGAATGGTTGATGTTAATAACTCCTATTATTATGGTAAGTGTTTACGATTCAGTTATACGTTTGAATTAGGATCTCAAATTCTGGATTGCGTTTCGGCGAAGTTCACCGCGTCTGACCTGGACATACACACCAGCGACGAGAGAGTCAAAGGTCTCAAACAACACGAATACTACCACCGACTTTCCTCCGCCAGGTTCGGGCTAGCTCTGCCTGGACTGGGGTACGACTG
>VKHC01000336.1:0-13160 GCA_015143735.1 Synura sp. LO234KE | reverse complement strand
CTTGCTTGCCCGGCGTAACGGGGAGTACATGAGGAGCATCAACGCGCTCAGGGAACGAGACCGCCAACTAGCTGGAGGGACCGAGGAGGTCACAGTGGGGAGTACTGGGGGGTCGACCCACAGTAACCAGACGTAGAGGTCGAGACTCGGAGGTTGCTGGTCGGTAACGGGAGGATTATTCAGGACAGTAGTTAGATACTTACAGTCGAATTGCCTTTACCCCAAGAGGGATCTGCCAATCTGGCTCATAAGGGTGCTTAGTGATTGACACGTTCGCATGTATTTCGCTAAGCTAAGTATAACTTTCAAAAAAAAGGAACTTGGCGGGGTCGTCTAGTTGGGTCTCGTGTTGTTGAGAGAGCAGCATGGGACTAACCCCGTAAAAATGGAGCGATATCAATGGGCACTCAGTAAAAGCACCATCGTGTTGAATGCCACCTGTTGCAGCATAGCAGCTGCATAGGTTACATAAAGTATTTTGTGCTGCTACTATTCTATTCACCACTGCACTGTATACACTTTCCTCTAGCATTACATTTTTGTAGGTAGCTCTAATACTATACTATCTATGACTGATCAGATGGCGGTGTATCTCCACCGTTGAGATCTATACTGTAATCGACAGTAATGGTTGGCGTTGTTAGTTACACTCGTGGTGTTATGTGAGTGCGGTTATAGACAGCTACAGGGCCCGTTGTGGTCTATAATGGTTCACTTGGATTTGGTATTGTGTTGACTATATGCTACTGCTGTGTTTAGGTAGGGTGGAATGATTCACTAGGGTGGTACGGTGTACTATATACGCTACACTATTTTTACTTCATTTTTACTTCGTACACTACAGTGGTAATTACACGGGCAAGGTAGCGGTAGTGGTCATACTGCTTCCTATGCGGGTTAGCACTAGTTGTGGTGACTATTATCTATTATATCTATATATCTTATGTACTGCTTATCTATATCTTACTGATCAGCTGGCAGTACGGGGACTGCCAGCAGACCTATCCGTAATTTACGGGAGCACCTGCCTAGCGGTGCTAATTTTGTAGCTAGTTTCTTTTTATGCTAGTTGGGGCTGGTGTTCATCTCGGGCTACACTAGTACGGTACTTCTACATCTACTTCTTTCTTACGGACTTCTATTCTATACAAGTAGTTGGTTAGGCTAGTTAGCGATACAGATAGACCATTAGTTTAACTGATATTTAATTACGTAAGTGGGGAGGTATCATAGCATTTGCGTGTTATGCAATTACGGTTTGGTATGACGTGTCATGTGTGTAACGATGGGTGGAGCGTGGTCTACGGCGGCGTGAGGATCATGCAACGGGTGATTCTAGGCACGACAGGTGAGGCACAGAGAGGACTAGTGCGGTGAGTTATGAAGATCATGGGGAGCTGGAGCATGTCAAGTGTGACAAGCGTGACAAGCTGGCGTGGTGCAATCGAGCGGTGCCGGGAGTTACAGAGTCGACAGGGTGCACAGTCTGACAGACAAGGCGGGTGATGATATGATGCGCGTGTAAATGCTGCGAATGTCGGGTAATGATATCAGGCATGCAGGGTGGATAGTATGCGAGTTCATACGAGCAAGAGAAGTCACAGAAATGGCGGAGTCACGAGTTACGGCAGTCATGGGTTACAACGCCACGGTATTCGGGTAGTCGGTTGATTGGAGTGCTTGGAGTCGCAGTGGAGCTCGAAGAGACCTATAAACACGATAAGCAAGTGTTATAAGGCATGTATTTGGTGACGGTGCGACAGCGGGTGTTCGTGGCAGTAACTTAGTGACATGGAGCAGTTGTGTTTCAGCGGCTGGATGGCGAGGCGAGTATGAGGCATGATGAAGGGCAGCTTTATGCGCATATGGATATTACGGCGAGCGAAAGCAGTCTAAATATGGTATGTTGCTGATGTGATAACGTGGTGGCGGCTAAGCTTAAGGCTGGTGCAGAGGCTTACCTGGCAGGGCTCAGCAAGTTGTAATGGCCAGCTGTTGGATGCTTATACGAGCGCTAGGAGCTGCGGAAAGCTGTTTTTCTGTGATAAACACGTCGTACGGGTTGCATATGAGATGCACAGAAAGTGTTTCGGTTGGGCGGAGACATATGGTTGAAGTTGAAGGTAGCGAGTTCAAGTACGTACCTGGGCGTTAAGCGCGAAATTGGCCTCGGGGCATTTCTAAGGCTATCTGATGAATTTTAAGCAATATAAACGTTCATTGGAACAGTAATTATGGTTACAAATATTTTACCTGGTGTTTCCTGCATTACTTGGACAATATGGGGGTCAGAAATTATCGTGGCGAAAAAGTTGATATCACTGGAGGGTATAGGGAGCACATATGGAGGCAAATTAGCAGCGGAGTTTACTTTTTGTGTGCAAGTCATTAGAAATATCGAAGAAGTACCAGGATCGGTGCTTTCTACATCATGATCTGTCTTTTGGGGGATTTCGAGAGCTAATTTTTGCAACTTTTTCTGTGGGAGGATTTATGATATTAAATTTTGGAAAATTATTTCAATACCTAGTAGAATCATGTCACCACAAGGAAATGTTCTACTTTTATGTATTTTATGACATCTTAAATTCTCGTTTTTGGCCTTGTTTGCCAATTTATAATTTCGAATCCCTGATTTGTCATTTCCTGAAATTTTTGGAATGTGAATTAGTTGTAATTTTACCTGATCTGAAATCATTTGATTTACCTGAATCGATGCTTTATTTCTTGAGATATGTCATTTCTGCTATTTATGTACCACTTTGACTTGTCTTGAAAATCATCCGTTAAACACGTTTCGGTGGCTGCACGTTCGTGGATACGCCACGACTTACGTAATTTTAATTAGTTTACTTTTGGTTTCTGAACTTAGGCGTTGAGCCGTTCCTATTGCTTGTGTTATCTAGCGACTGCCGCTGAGATTTTAGTTACTTAACTAAGTGGTCTGCACTTTAGATAAGAACTAAGGAAAGAAGTTGTTTCTTTCATCTACTAGCTGGTGGCGACTGGGCGCATTGGTTTAGGAGCCAAAGTCGACTAATCAAGCGTTTTAAGACCCACCAGAGCACTTCTTATATCCGAGTAGGTTGAGGAAGCGACTTTGACACACACCACTGCTTCTGCTGGAGTTCGTCTGACTCCGCTACCGAGCTCCAAAAATGCTATCCCAGGGTTATGTATTCCCGAAAAATCGATCACAATATAGCTCTCTTGCCCACTGTCTGGCGTGAACATTAACTATTCCGCGACGTTTTCTTGCTTTCACGCTAACCCATTGCTGGGTTCTCGAGAGCGCGCGAAGTCGCCACAGCTTTCGTCATCGGAGCTCCCTTCAGAGATAATATCACGCATCGGGAACACATTCACCGCCCTCGTGGTGCTAGTTCTCAATGACTGTGAATGCTCCCTCTCCTCTGGACTAACGGGATTCGCATGCGTATCTGCCTGCCTGTTAAAAGTGTCAGATATACTTTTCTTTTGACGCTGCATCAGTGTGTCGCTTCCATCTCCGGCAGGTCTGCTCTCACCGAAAAGTATATTTTGTTTACCCCTTCGCTGAAAACGGCATTCTCGCGATACGTTAACATTTCTATGATACTGCGATCCTCAGCTGCTTTCCTTCACTTGGCGACCCTTCCCTCTTCCTGCACTTGTATCAGCATCAGATGCTGGTCCAAATGATTCATGCTTTGCTCTAACCGAATCTTCTAGAACATTCTCTCCCAGGTCACCATTCGGCACCAACATGTCAATATATTTGTTTTCTAGCACTGCAATTTTAGAACATGCTTTGTAAGCTTTTGGCGCAACCAAATCTCTCTTGCACGAATCCCAATATATGCGCTTATAGACCGCTTCCAAGCTTCCAACTATCATAAACTGTACTTCACCTAAGCTAGTTGACCAATGCTGATTACCTGTAGTTACCTTGATTCACTAAGCCAAACGACTAAACACTGAACACCGGGTTTCAGTCAAAGAAATAAGTAAGTTGCGTAAGTGCCTTGATGGTATCCAAAGACGTGTTGTCATAACGACGTGAAACAGTTAAAGTTTAAAATATCTTGGAACTAAATCACCTCTAATATTGAATTAATCAATGCATGGAACGAAATAACTCGGCCAATTTCATCGCCAGCATTAATTTCAATAGTGACAAAAATTATGTCAGGTTCTTTTTGCACAGCGCTAAAATGATCATAGGAGGTCAAATTACCCAAATTTGGGCCCATGACACCAAAATGATTGACCTCCACGAGGTTTTGTCCAAACGTTCTCAAAATTCAAGATTATTTAAGGCTCGTAAGCAATTAATGGCTCGCTCCGCCACCGCACCATAACCGTTGTTTAGCACGTAAGCATATTCTGCCGAGAAAATATCGATGTATGCGATACTTAAATACCCCAAACATCATTTTCGACCATAAATTAGATAGGCTCACGATTATATATGACTATATCCTGGACCATAGCCCTAAACCCCCAAAAATTGCGATGACTGCCATTTAGCCCCAAAAGCACCCTTGAAACACATCCTCGCTAAATCATTATGTACTTTACGATCACTTTCTGAAAGCTTTTTAGATGTCATAATTCTTCTGGATGACTCGAAAACGGTTCAGCTATGACCCCAAACGTCTCCAGCGCCCAACTGCATTTTCGAACCATTTTGATCCCCGTACGCACCACTCGACATCGCTGTAGCGTCATCCCGCGTTCATCCTACGCCCTAAAACTCGTTTTGTCGCATGTTCAATGCCTGCTAACCCGCACAGCTTGCATACCCCCACACATAAACATCATTAACACGTAACATGCTTTCCCTGCATTTGCACACATTTACCTCATTTAAACACGTGTTCGCAGTCACGGCATATCACGGACAACATGACGTGCGCACCTCTCTTAAACATTATTATACCTTAACTTCAAAAGCCATTATATCATTTCTACCTATATATGCTCGAAGTACGAATAACGGAGTAAGAAAATTACAAAAGTATCGGGCAGCAAATGCACCACAGTACCACAGCCAAGTATTTTCTCCCAAGTTTAATATCTAAGGAATCAATAAGGAATACTAGAGATCTGCACCGACAATACTTTACACTCTGCATTTCATGTCAATCACGGACACGGATAGGTGCTGAGGTTAGCGATGCAACCTCAATTGATTAGTCAACACATACGGATAGAAGTTCTTACATCGTTTTGGGGTGACTCAGCGCCGTAGGATAAGATAGAAATTGCCTATAATGACCAGTAGATGCAGCTGCAATTCTGTGTAACAGCAATAGCCGCGCTCAGGGCCTTCAAACTTGTGAGGCAGCGCACACCAAATCGGAGACTTGTGAGGAACTCTAGTGATGAGGGCACGAGGTGGCGTCGGCATGGAGTGTAATACTGATTGCTCGTCATAGTGTGTGGGTTGAAAAAGAAGATGTTGGCGGTGGAGGTGAAAAATTAATGGGTCCCTGTCAGTATTTTCTTTTCTCGGTTGCTCTCCTCGTTCACAGAGAGGAACTTAATAGAACGGACTCGGTGAGTTGGGAGGAGCGAAAACAACTGGCCGGGCAGGGTTGGCTGAAAAAGCAAGATTTCATCCTCAGCGACGAAGTATTTCAATTCAAAGAAGATATTGGGATTCAGGAGGGGTGAAGGGATTGGGGATGCTCGTTGTTTCCAACACTGATACCTTTGCTTTCCACTCCGTAGCTAACTTGTTCGTAGAAGCCAGTGTTGGAGAAGCCACATGCGGTGTGGGAGACATAGACACGGGGAACTCTACAGGACTGAGAACGCAGTTGAAAATAGCGAGGGGATCAGCTCCAGTCCATTTCAAGCAGTGCTTCATGGGATTCAAGAGATGGAAGCAACGTTCAAAGTAGACTGAAGCTCATAATCAGGCGAAGTATAGTGAAGATATTGATCCGGGCTCAAAGGAGAATATCAAGGTGAGATATCGTTGCAGATAATATTGACAATCTACTTATTAATTGTTCTGCTTCCTGGCTCCCGTCATGATCATCCGACGTCTAGGTTTACGCATCTTCTAAACATTTGAGATTTGAGATACCACTATTACCCGTTTAAGGTATTGCTGATACGCCTTCTAACTATTGCATTTTTCCACGTCGGCGAGGTCCCCAAATTCTGTGATGCTATTGTCCGAGCATTACATTCTGGAAATAAAATATTTTGTCGCGTTTAGGATTATTTGGGCTAAAAATCCAGGCTTCAGCCACTGGTAATGATGTTGCGGCGTCGTCTACTTTTGACAAAACCGAGTTAGGGACCGGAGACTTCTGTTTTGGAATTTACGATTACATAAATTTTGGAAACGCAAGAAGCCTAGGGCGATACCAACTGCGCTTTGATGGCTTAGATAACTGTGATCTAAAGTCTACTGTTCCTTTTGCTAATTCTGATGCAAAACTTGTCAGAATCGGAGTACAAAAAATCTTATGCAAGTTATTCTCCAGATGTTTTGGAACAAAATTGTTCCAAAATTTCATATATATTTGACATCCTGGGGTATTTGACTGTATTTCTTCATGATATAGACCGTACATTTATTCAGAAATGAAATTGAAGGTCTAGTACATATGACTCATCCATTATATATCATAAACCATTCCATGTGGCCACGTTATTTGAAGAAACCTGCAGAAACGCGAGCCCCCCCAGCAGTAAAATAAGCTTTTTGATAAATAGCTTCGTCAATTCATCGAACTAGTGCACACAACTTTTATCCGCACTTAGAAAAATAAAAAACAAGAAATTCAAGCTAATATAGCCCTCTCAAATCGCTATTGGTGACGAGTTTTGAAGAAAATACTATAGAACCACGTTTTTACAAGGTGGACGACGGTTTGAAAGGACATAATTTTGGCAATATATCGATCTACTATACTCAACTTATATAAGCGGCTAGCACATCGTATAACAATTACTTCAAGCTATTGTAGACCTCTCAAATCGCGATTGGTGAAGAGTTATATAGGAGATAATAGGGCAATATCCACGCTTTTACGAGGTGGTCGACCGTTTGAGAAGATATAACTTTGGCAATATATTGAACTACCACACTCAACTTATTAACGCGAGTAGAGTAATGTATTAGAAGTATTTCAAGCTATTGTAGACCTCTCAAATCACGAATAGGGAAGAGTTACTACATAGGAGATAAAGAGGAAATTTCCACGTTTTCACGAGGTTGTCGACGGTTTGCAAGGACATAACTTTGGCAATATATGTGACAACCACGCTCAACTTATATACGCGGCTAGCACATCGTATAACAAGTAATTCAAGCTATTGTGGACCTCGCAAATCGCGATTGGTTAAGAGTTATATAGGAGTGTCAGGAGATAATAAGGCGATTTCCACGTTTTTACGAGGTGGTCAACCGTTTGAGAAGATATAACTTTGGCAATATATTGAACTACCACACTCAACTTATTATCGCGAGTAGAGTAATGTATTAGAAGTATTTCAAGCTATTGAAGACCTCTCAAATCACGAATAGGAAAGAGTAACTAGATAGGAGATAAAAAGGCAATATCCACGTACCCTGGGAATATAGTGCAGCTGAAATTATTAAAATCATTCGTGAGTAGTGTTTGTAAAATAATTAATTGTTTCCATATTTTTAATCTGTTTAATTCCTGCATATATCTTGCGTAGTTTATTGTCATACTCTCTAGATGTACGTATAATACCATCCTCTTCCGTTTTCATGTTTTTATTGATATGAAATTGACGTTGAATTTTAAGTAAAGTATCATTTTTGGACGTTTTTATTCCGTCCTATCTCTTAAGCAGCAACTTTCTCGATATCTAAACATGCTCCAAGTAAAAATTGCATTTAAAAGTGCATTTTCACGTTCTCACTGTTGATTTTCTTCACTTCAACTTGAAGTTCAAGACAATTGTTAAGTTTGAAGTTGAAGTTGAAGATCTTTCTCAAATGGTTTGATAATATACTTGTGATAGGTCAGTCGACATAGAATCATTTGAGGAGCTCAAATTTATGTAGTAGAAGCTTAGATTCAACGTATGGCTGAAGTTACAGCTGAAAAACAAAACACATTCAAAGTAGCAAGAATATAATGTAACCTACAGTGCAAAATTTCTCATCACTCAGAGATACTCAAGATTGTTCCGCAAGCGAAAATATTTCCATTATTGTGTTCTATGATAATCTGGAACCAAATTGTTTAAAACGTTTGGGTTGAAATGTTATTAAGCTTGGGTTGAAATGTTATTAAGCTTCAAAAAATGTTCCAAAATCGGATCCTATGTTCCAAGAATTCTGGAGAATGACTTTATGTAGACCGGTGCAAAAATCATCACACGTTTACTACTCCCCGTCAGAATATGATATCAGCTTATGCGAACCAGAGCAGTGTCTCTAATTCAGTCAGGATGACAGAAAGAATTATCGAGAGGTGTTGCACAAGCATCTATATTGGAATAGTGATTCTACGATCTACTAATTGTCAAAGAGAACACGAGTTGAGTACTGCTGCTAACTAGTAGATATTAGAGTAAAACCAACAGGAAAATATTTTTTAATCAGAAACAGTACCACTTGGTACAATACATTTCTTGATACGAGCCCAGGAAAACTTGTCACGAAGAGAAACCCCACAGCTGGCTTTCCAACAACCGTGGCGAAGGAACAACGACGGAGAACACCATCATGCGGCGTGGGAGTTCCAGGTCCAATGTGGGGGACGCATACCCCACGAGGCAGAAATATACCGTCCCCAGGAATTGCTTGGACCAGGATACGACCGTCGTAGAAACCGAGCAGCTGGCTCCCCTCTGGCGGGGGACGCCAATTTAGCAGGATGGCTTGTTACGGGCTCAAGTCTCCTGATCTGGAGATGTTTGAGATCCTCGAAATTTTCGTTCAGTCGAAGTGTCACTTGACGATGCGTTTAGGGAAGGCCAGGAACGCCCAGCCACTGTAACATGGCGATGATCGTAGAGCCCTATTCAGAGCCTCAAAATCTAAAATAATATCCTATATGCAGTGTGGATTAAAACCACAAAAATGCATGGAAGAAACCCTGAAAAAGATAAAACTGGACCATCACCTAAATCTGGCAAATTATGGTGCTTGTGGTCCACCTCAATACAACCACATATTAACGTAAAAGCTCACGATATAAAATATATATGAAAAGTAAAACTAGTAGTATGTTTGTGGAATCTTTTCGAGGTATCGGTACGTGGTGTATATGATCATTAACTGAAAATACATCGGAGTTCAAACTGTTTATGCCCCCCCCTCATCATTCGCTGAGGAGGCGCCAAACCAGAATCTATAGTAGTAATTGAAGGAGGTTAAGGTGGGGGAATAACATAATATAATGATTCATTATCGTTTATATCACCAATATTTCCTGCTACCAGCTCAATATCTGGATTTTTTAGCAATCGGAACACTTACGTAAAACGAGCAATCTTCCAAAAAAAATGTTCGAGTCGAAAAACGTAAAATATTTATCTGCAGCCGGCCACTACAGTGAAAATATGTCAGGAGGCTAGCTATCTAAGCAAAGGTATTTTTGTGGACCAGATATATAGTAACTGGAAGCTAGATAATTTTTAAAAATAAAGGCAGATTCATCGACCACGAAAATACCACATATTTCGATTTTAATCTACAAATGGATTTTGGTGCACCTATGGCGTACCTACTTTGAAGTGCTCGTGAACACTCATGGAGAAGCGGCTGTTATAGAGAACATGGTAAATTTCAGAACCCCCTTGTGCAGAGCGGAATACGAGTGGCGATGCTCGTATCGAGATGCGGGAAAAGATCGTCGTCTCTCTGAATTTCGCTCCATCCCAAGCCCATAGCCCAGTCGTGAAGAGGGGATTTGTCACTACCACCGCCCACACGGGCTACTTTCTGCTGATAGAAGATACCACCCCATCGGTGCACCTTTTGCCATATCTGCAGCAATCCATTCTGTAGCTTTTACAGGAAAATCTTTCTTTATGCTAGATTCATCTGGTGCTTTAATAAAAAAATCTTTAGAAATGCATGCGCTGATATCATCACCATCTGAAAGATTTGGCATCTCCATGTGTAGTATGGTGCTGCAAAAGCAACAAATTAAAAACGTAAAGTATCCACCTTTCATCCTGGTGCAAAACTAAGCAACCATCTGCATCGCAATCTTTTTGTTTTAGACTTAGCATATTTTGATTTTTTACCCAATTACCCATCCGTAAAGATCATCTTTTAGCGGTGCTTCACCGTGCTTTCTGTGGTTTTAACCACGATACATCTGGATGATTCTCTACATATTTTCATGGTATGAAAAGGTGCACCGATGCCACCAAGCGGGTTTCTCTACGACGTATTGTATAAGTACTGGATATTCATCAAACCCATTAAGGGGGCAGTCGCGCACGCCGTTCTTCCCTTTAACGGGTGGTCGCGATAATGTACAACTTCTACTTTTACTGCTTTCCGTCGTCGGTGAGTTCCTTGCTAATTTTTTCGACGCTTTTTTCGCCAACTATTAACCATTTAGTAGCCTGCGTCACCTGTTCACTCCTATTTCGGGTTTCAGATGGGAGCGGACGAACAACACACCGACGCAGAGAAAACTTCGCCAAAAGGTACGATTAATTACCGACAATTAAAACAGGCGCATAACGCTCGTCTTCAACTAACGCGAAGATGAAAGTGAAAACATTTTTCTTGTCCATCCAACGATCACGTTACTTGTCCATCCAACGAGCACGAAGGGTTATAAAATTTAAGCGTTGGATCCCTCAGTCGAGTAGACCGGATAGTCAGAGTAGCCTTCACCTGGACAGTGACCCGACGGTAAAATAATTAAGCCAGTATTATGAGGAGCGTCTTCATGCACCAATTATAATTCGTATATCAGACAGGTTTTCAATAACATTATTCTTACAGACCATCGTGTTCCTCTGAGCTACGCACATGTCCATTTATTATAACCATGACTTCTACAAGCTACGCTACTCTCGTTTCCAACCCAACACATCTGTCCTAACCATTTTCATAATACAAGAGAATAGTGCTGCTCTATAACTACTCACTCGGGTTGGCGTAGGGAGCCGACGACCAGGTCTTGGGGTCAGGGACCGCCGCCAAGGGCCAACCATTAGCAATTCGTTGAGGAAGGTCCGGATTTGCAAGGTACAGACGTCCTGGTGACAAAGCAACAACGTCAGCAGGAGGCCCCATCGATTAGATTGAGAATAGCCACTCGCCGTTTAAGATCGGATATAAAATGAAAGTCATCGCGCTAACAACTCTACGTGCATATGAACAACATCTTACCGAAAGCGACCGCATCGGCATCCCCCTTCTGAATCACTTCTTCAGCGGACTCCGGCGTGTAGCTGCAATAACGTGGCGGATATATCGAGTTTGCCTTTGGAAATGAGAAACAAAACTAGTAAATAACTTTTAGCACTTACCCGCAATTGGCAATAATGAAACCAGGATACAACCTTTAATAAAAGATTACCGATGTATAAAAGTCTGTGTTAAGAAGCGACTACACAATATAAGTCAATGGTAGGTCTCACTTCCTAATCTCGGATATTGTTATCGCTTTGCACTTGTTATGAAAGCCAAAAGCCAAACCGTCCATTACATCAAGAAATCCCAGATTATATTTTGCTAGCTAATAGACGAAAGCAGTTTACATTAATTAGGTTTACAATGACCGATCATAACAGCAGCCTTACTTCAGCGATGAAGTAACTGTATGCTTCATAATTGTCTTCGCTTCCCATATCATTATATATTCCATGCGGTGATAACTTGACACCAATCTTCTCAGCAGGCAAAATTTCAAGTATAGCTTCTAAAACTTCTTTCAAGAATCTAAACCTGTTCTCGAACGACCCTCCATAAATATCATCTCTTTTATTCGAGGTGGATTGCAGAAACTCGTCGATGAGATATCCGTTGGCAGCGTGAACTTCGACACCGTCGAATCCTGCATCTACAGCTCGTTTAGCTGCGCTTTTATAATCCTGAATGGTGCTACGAATTTCCTCGATGGTCAGCTCTCTTGGAACCTCATAAGGATACTTCTGAAAATCTGCCCCATGGGTGGTTCCTACAGCAGCGATCGCTGAAGGCGCGACAGGATGTAAACCATAAGTTGAGTGACTAGCCCTGCCCATGTGCCATAATTGTGCAAAAATCGCTGTCTGACCTACTTGATGGACTGCATCGGTCACCGCCTTCCAGCCCTGTGCATGATCGTCACTTTGAATTGATGCGGCTTGTGCCCATCCCCTTCCTTGCGCAGAAATGCTTGTTGCCTCGGTAATTATAATACCAGCGGATGCCCTTTGCTTGTAGTATTCAATAATCCAGGGTTTGTTAGCATTTTCATCCTCACCAGCACGAGCTCGAGTAAGTGCTGCAAGAGCAATTCTGTTCTTAATCGGGGTACTCCCAATGGTTGTTGGCTGTAACAATTTCAAAGAAAGATCGGACATGTAAAATAATTATGTTGCATAGAAATCTGACGTCATTTCGATAAAACAATCAAGAAAATACAACACATTGACTCATTTTTTCTGCACGCACACTTCGTTACTATCTCGAAAGAAATAATCTGATAGCTCAATAAAAAAATCAAATGTATCAAATTTGAAAATAATAAAATTATAGTTATTAACTTGCTCTGGATTGCATTCAAATATGGAGGTGGTGCTACCGCAGCTTCTTCTAGTTAACTTCAAGTATCCAATTAAACGGTTTAAGTGCATTATTGGTATTATTGGATCAGTTAATCTTTGATTGTGATCTCAATTAATAGTCAGAAACGTTTGTATATAGAGAGAAGTATCGAGATAAGGATAAAACAAAAAACAATGTAATCTAAGTGTACTTAGCTAGTTTGAGGTTAAGAAGCAGAACCTAAAATGTCAAAAGGCTCAGCTTAATTATCAGCAAGACTTAAGAAAGTCTATATTAAACAGCAAGTCAATATAAGACCAGTGAATGAAATAGATACATAAGTATCTTAGGGGGACTTTTATCACTCATGAGTGATAAAAGTCTCCTCAAGATATTACTAAGCTGATATACATGGCACACTCCCCCTTCCTTCTTGATGAGTTTTGCAACTCATGAAGTA
>VKHC01000335.1:0-13164 GCA_015143735.1 Synura sp. LO234KE | reverse complement strand
ACTCCGCGTGTAGGTAATTACTAGGGGACCGCCAGTCACTTGCTACCAATTAATTTGTAAGATTATCGGAATTAACGGGAATGATTATTAGTATTAGCGGTCTTGTGACAACAAAGTATTCAGATTGATTCCTGGAAGTTGGGGGTACGGGTAAGCAAGGATTAAAACATAAGCGACGGTACATTCTAAACTATATGATGAAGTAAGTTTAGACACCTTTGGCTATTTCTTCTTTCCAGCTCCTTTCTTGGTCTCTTCCTTCTTGATGACGGACTTAATCACTCCTACAGCAACAGTCTGTCTCATGTCTCGTACGGCGAAACGCCCAAGCGGTGGGTAGTCAGAAAATGCTTCAACAACCATCGGCTTGGATGGCTCCATAGTAACCATGCATGCATCACCGTTCTTAACAAACTTAGGGTTCTCTTCGACAACTTTTCCAGTGCGGCGATCCATCTTCTCGTCAATATTCTTGAACTTAGTCGCAATGTGCGAGGTATGGCAATCAAGAACCGGCGTGTACCCATTCTGAATCTGTCCGGGGTGAGACATGATAATAACCTGCGCAGAGAAGGTGTCGCAACCCTTGGCAGGATCGTCGGCTGAGTTTGAGGCTACATAACCTCTCTTGATATCCTTCACAGAAACGTTTTTGCAGTTGAAGCCAACGTTGTCACCCGGCACAGCTTCCGCGAGAGCTTCGTGATGCATTTCCACAGATTTAACCTCAGTTGTCAGACCAATTGGAGCGAACGTGACAACCATGTTTGGCTTCAGAATACCAGTCTCAACACGACCGACCGGGACAGTACCAATACCTCCAATCTTGTAGACGTCCTGCAGGGGGAGACGAAGAGGCTTATCAGTGGGGCGCTTCGGGGGGTTTACAAGGTCAAGAGCCTCGAGAAGGATTGGTCCTTTGTACCAAGCCATCTTGTCAGATCGTTCAATCATGTTGTCGCCAACCCAACCGGAAATAGGAACAAAAGGAATCTTAGCAGGCTTGTATCCTACTTTTTTTAAATACGTCGAAACCTCATCTTTAATATCATTGTACCGCTGCTCTTGGTAGTTGCACCCGTCCATCTTATTGATAGCAACGATCATCTGATTGACACCAAGGGTGAATGCGAGCAAAGCGTGTTCCTTAGTTTGTCCTTCAGAGCCCCATCCACCTTCAAAGCCACCGGGAGCGCCATCAATGACAAGCACGGCAACATCGGCCTGAGAAGTTCCGGTGATCATGTTCTTAATGAAATCTCTGTGACCGGGAGCGTCGATAACGGTGAACTGGTACTTTGGAGATTCGAATTTCCACAGAGCGATATCGATGGTGATACCTCGCTCGCGCTCAGCCTTCAAATTGTCAAGCACCCAGGCATACTTGAAAGATTGCTTGCCCATTTCTGCCGCCTCCTTCTCATACTTCTCAATCGTACGTTTATCGATGCCTCCGCATTTGTAGATCAAGTGACCAGTAGTAGTGGACTTACCAGCATCGACGTGCCCGATAACGACAAGACTTACGTGAATTTTATCCTTGGGCATTCTTTGCTTTTATTATTGGTCAATTAATAGGTTGTGAAGTGAATGTATACGCACCACAGAAAAAACTGCATCTTTTGGAGATTCAACTGAATTCGGTCCTGCGGAGCCGCACAGTACGAAGCACACGTCGTTGCGGGCGCATATGGTCATAATGATAAATTATTTTGTTTTCCACCAACCAATAATAGTTCATACCGAAGTTCCCTCAATTATTTTATACCATCTTGCTTTGTTATAAATGAAAGGGGTGAAGGTGGGAAGTTTTCAGTCGATGGGTCTCGAAAAAGAAGTACTTCGCGGTGTGCTTAGCATGGGATACAAGAATCCTACACCTGTGCAGCGGAAGGCTCTTCCTATAGCGCTTGCTGGATTGGATGTGGTTTGTATGGCTAGAACGGGTTCTGGGAAAACATGCGTGTTTCTCCTTCCGTTAATAAACCGCCTCCGTAGTCATGACCCGAAATCTGGCGTAAGAGCCATTGTTTTATCTCCAACTCGGTAATCTTATAGTAATTTCCACGTCATTTATCGGAATGATGTTTCCTCTTCAGTGAATTAGCCGTTCAAACTTTTAAATTTGCAAAGGATATGGCGAAATACACTGATCTCAGGATTATATCCATCGTTGGGGGCGACGGAATGGAGAACCAGTTTGAATTGCTTTCCTCAAAACCTGACGTTATCATCGCTACCCCAGGACGCCTTATGCATCACTTGAGAGAAATTTCCACATTCAAGCTGAATTTCGTGAAGTATATTGTGTTCGACGAAGCAGATCGCCTTTTCGAGATGGGATTCGCTGAGCAACTGAATGAGATAATTAAAGAGTGTCCAGAGAATCGACAAACACTTTTGTTTTCAGCCACTCTCCCTAAAGTTTTGGTTCAATTTTCTCGTGCGGGTCTCCGAGATCCTCAATTGATCAGGTTGGATACGGACATCAAACTTTCAGAGGAATTGCGACTAATATTCTTCTCAGTTCGCTCTAGTGAAAAGGTGAGATGCACATTATGTTCTGGTCCGTAGATATTCTTTTTGCAAAACTTGAATATAAGTCTCGAAATCGAAATTTGTGATATGATTAGTTTTGATGTTCACTAAAGCGGTGGCGTATGAATATTATTATTATTTGGTAGAGGTATTTTACTCCTAACCATACTAACCTTCGTTATCACCCCACCCCCACTTCCAATGCGTATGTTTGCTTTGAATGTCTCGACTTAGATTGCGGCTCTTATGTACTTGCTACATAAGATTATTCCAAAGGACCAGTTAACCATCATTTTTACAGCTACCAAGCACCATTCTGAGTTCATTCACGCATTACTTCAGGTAGAACCGACTCTCCCTGTGTACTTACTTAAATGATTTTTGCTGCAACGCAACAGATAAACGGTTTCTCGTCCACCTTGGTGTATGGCAGCATGGATCACGAGGCCCGAACCATGAATCTCAAGTGAGGATTAGTTAGCTATTACCTACCCCTGTTCCGAATTTTCTGATGCTATTCATGTCCATCGTGACTGCTTTAAACTTGACTTACCTGACCCAGCCAACCAAAGAGTCCACCATCCCTCCCCGCCTTCTCATTTCTGTCGTCATCCGCGCTAGGTCCTTTCGCAATGGTGATGTGAAGTACCTGATTGTCACCGACGTAGCGGCCCGAGGAATCGACGTCCCTCTACTCGACAACGTGGTTCACTTCCATTTCCCATCCTCCCCCAAACTATTTGTGCATCGCTGCGGACGAGCGGCCAGACAGGGTCGAGTGGGCTTCGCCTTCTCTATTGTGGAACCGGAGGAATTGGCCTATATGGTGGACGTGCACACCTTCTTGGGAAGGACTGTGATTGCTGGAGACCGCGCGAACCTTCCTCAGATACAGACAAGCGCAACGGAAGCAGATGAGGACGGCCCCCGCCCCCCATCCACTTGGGTTGGTAATGACCCGCAACATGAGCAATTGATTTATGACTTTTCTTCTATGACACCGGACTTGGTTCACACCGGGATCTTGCCTCCCGACCGCCTGGACTCTGAGAACGAGCAGCTCAGGCGCTTGCTTTCGGACCACGCGCATTTCCGGGACATGCATCGGGTGTGTGAGAATGCGATGAAGCAGTACCGCCGCACGCGCTCCGAGGCCTCGCACACCGGCGTAAAGCTTGCGAAGGCGCTGCTGAAGTCTGCGGCGCTCACCCGCCTGCACCCACTGGTGTGTGGACTCGACCCTGGTCATGCGGATGGACGGGCGGCTGAGAAGGCGAATTTCATCAAACATTTGCAGACCTTCCGGCCCGCGCAGACAGTGTTGGAGACTGGGGTGGGTACCGGCGTATCGGTGCAGTCGGGATCGGCAGGGGCCGGGCGGAAGAAGCAGGTGCTGAGGAATAGTGCAGGGGTAAAAGTAATGCAGGAGCTGAGGGCAGCGGTGTCGTGGGGCCTGGAGAGGACAAAGGTGCACCATGTGGCGGGTCATGTGCTGGACGGGGAGGGAGTGTTGGAGGAGAAGGAGGAAGGGGAAGTCGGTTCCGTGGGGTGGGGGCATGAGGATGGGGAGGATGGGTTGGGAGAGGCGGCGGTAGACGAGTACGAGGAGGATGGGGCGGGGAAGGGGGGCGTTGGAGGAGTGGGTGATGATTACCTAGAGGCGGAGGAGCTGGACCCACGCGGAGGCTCGGTGGGAGACGGCGTTGGCGGAGACCTGGGCTGTAAGCCGCGTATGAGCAAGCACCAACGGAAGCAGATGAAGCGCAGTCGTCCTGGAGGAGTGGTGGAGGACAGGTCTCCCCTCCTCGAAGATAAAGGCGGGACTTCGCACAGACAGGTATTGGCGGCAGATCCCGCGTCGGCCGACGAGGTGGTGTCCATGAATCAGACTTACACAGAGCAGCAGGATGACGTTTCCCGGGTGACCTCGGCTTTGTACAAAGGCTCGACGCGTTCATTCAAAGACCCGCGCTTTTACATGGCCTACGGAACGGAGGACGCGGTGGCGAACTTCGCGGAACAGTCTATGCAACCGCAGTCCGGTCTGAGGCGCAGCGAAGCGATGAGTAAGTGGTTGTAATACATTTTATGTCTGATCTGAATAATAGGGATGGACTGATGGACCTATGCCGACGCCGATTTTCTCGAATGTCAGATGCAATAGGGTTGGAGAACGCGCTGCTGGACGTCATCCCGGAAGAGGCGCTGGAGATGAATAAAAAGAGACGTATGTTGCGGTGGGACGCGAAGAAGCGGAAGTTTGTTAAGGTAAGAGTGTGCGCTTGGATACTCCTGGTCACAGTCACCATGTTGAGAGGTGCTATGGTATTCCTCCTCCAAGTTTCAGAAGTAGATCCAGGACCTTCTCTAAGCGACTGTGCTTTTCTTCTCTTGTAATTTCACCTCTTGTCGTTAGCAATCCTTGGAAGAGATGGCGAGCAGTCAGGGGGCGAAACGGGTTCGAACGGAGAGCGGTGCGATGGTCAAACATTCGTCCATCCCACAGGTGAGTTGTACTGTCGGTTGGGGCAAATGTTTGATATTTGAGGAGGGCCTCTTGTTACTGATTTTCGTCTTCGATCTCAAGAACAGCTTGTCCATGATGTCATAAATCTTGGTATGTCTTGGTTTCTGTACTCTTACCGCTCCCTCGACCTCCTTTTCTTCCCTCCCTTTATCCGATTGCATCCTGCCACAGGGGGAAATGTACAAGAAGTGGAAGCAAAAGAGTCATCGCGAAGTGAATAGCAACGATGTGTCAGGGGATGATACCGCTCGAGACATGCGCCCCAGTCCAAGGGTTCGAGTAAACACCCATGTGAGGGATGAATTGAAGAATGCGGACCAAATTAAAAAGATGAAGCGAGAAAAAGATAAAATGAAATTGAAGAACATGGAGAAGGATAAGAGAAGACAAATACTGGGGAAGAGAAAACAAGCTATGGCCTCCTCGAGCTCTGGTGGATTTCCTGGGCGAGGAGGCGATGGAAAAAGGAGGAGTTCAGGTGGGAGTAGCGGAGTCCTCCGAGGAGGCAAGTCGAAAGGTAAAGGGAGTTCACCTGGCGCAACGAAAGGCAAGAAAAAATCATTTAGGAAGTAATGGTGAAGCAGCAGAATCGTTTCAAGTACGCAAATTTATTTGATACATAATTTTAATTTGTGTTTTGGTGTAGTACACGCGTGAATATGAAATCCTATTTTGGAATGATGAGATCTTAGAGAGTGACACTGTAATTGATAGCGTCAATTTTCCCGAAAATTACATGGTTTTTCATTGATTGTTAGCGTTAGCCTCATCTGTAGTCTAAGAAGTAAGGGGGGAACCACATGTCGGGAGACATGGCAGACAATGCGCATATTAACAAAAAACAATATTCTCATTACCATAATATTGGTGTGCTTTTGTGGTTTCCAGAACATCTGAGGACGTCTTAATTATGATATGTAGGCAAAAGCTTGTCTACTAATTACGAGCTCCCCATGTGACAACTGACAAACCCCGTGACCGACTGGGATAGGGGGAGGCAGCCTCCGCCCGAGGGCGTAGAAAAGGCCTACCCCGGGGATGGTTTTACGCAACGACGTCTCCAACTAGGTAGAAGGGAACGCGCGTAGCACCCCCGGGGGAAGAACTTCCTACAAAAAGAGCAGACGAGGGAGGTCATGACATTCTAGCGAATCGAAACAAAGTGCTACTAACGCCAGAAACATCCGTTTACGACCAAAATCCGTACTATAGTGCGCCGCGCACTTGAGGAACACTAAAGTAAACACAAAAAGTATACCGTTAAAGTGCCGTACTATAGGAAAACTGTGTTTTTACAATATAGCAAGCGGCAGTTTTTGTAAAATAAAACTTTAGGAAAACTTTAGTAAGCGCTAAAGTGTTAAAAAGCTTTGGGGAAAAACTTACTGTAGATTTACGAAAAGTTTTTTCACAAGTGGTTTTCTTCAACTGCTAATACTTATATCTCTCTCGAAATATTTGCATTTATTATTGCGAGGATTACAATGTCTGCAAGGGTACCATGTGGGGCACAGCGGCAGCATAACAGTTTGAAAGCATGGCGCGTAAAGCCACCCCACCACTTCGACCTAATAGACCAGGAAGCAAGGCAGGAACAAACGAGACAAGCATTTTAGCGGAAAGCTTTCTGATACAGCAAATTGATCGAGGAGCAATTTAAAGTAGTAAAGTAGTAGACAGCAATACACTCTCCAAGGGCTCCTCCTCCTCCTCCAAGAAGGCCCTCCGGAGATCCCCGGGCGACTTCTCAACAAGCACCTTCTCCAGTAACCCCGCCGTCTAAGGGCGAGCAAGTACGTTCTCCGGGGGCTTCTCCGATTGAGGGGAAGCAAGCACTTTTCTTCTCCAGCTACTCCTCCCCCGTCGGAGGGCGAGCACTGGGGGATCCTCCGACTGAGGGGAAACAAACGCGTTCTCTACTAGCGACTCTACTGGCAGAGGGCAAACAAAATCGAATGGCAGCGGCTTGTCCGTCAGAGGGGAAACAAGATCACGACCGACAGTGCCAGCGGCCCCTCCTTCAAAGGGCAAACAAGCACGCTCTCTAGCGACTCTACCGTTAGAGGGGAGACCAGCACGATATCCGTCAGAGGGGGGACCACCACGATATCCGTCAGAGGGGGATCACCACGATATCCGTCAGACGGGGGATCGCCACGATATCCGTCAGAGGGGAGATAAGCAAAGTCTCCAGCGACTCCTCCGTCGGAGGGGCGACAAGGACGTTCTCCAGCATCTCTTCCGTCGGAGGAGAAACGTGCACATTCACCGGGGGCTCCAGCGGCTCAGGGGGGAAACAAGCACGGTCTCTAACAAACGGCGACTCCGGCTGAGGGCAAGCAAGCACGCACTCCACCGACTGCTTCGTCTGCAGGGAGACCAGCACGTGCTCCCGCGACTTCTCCGGCTTCAAGTTGCTCAGGAGATTCTGAGGCCGCTGTAGGGCCACCGATGGTGGACGTAATGCGTCCCGCACCGCCTTAAAAGGATGCGCTCCGAAAGGGTTCGGCTGAACTAGCAGAGTGAATGCGCCCACAGTCGCCGGCTTCAGGGTGCGCCAGCAGTCTGAGTTAGGCGTGCCGGTGCCGATGATTGGGTCCACACTCTCTGGGGGCTCCTGTGTGCCATCGATGCGCTTAGATCCTCGGGCCACCCCGCGGCAGCAGCCGGGGCTACGGACGATGGCACGGGAGGAAGCATGGAGTAGGGAGGATCCACCAAAAAATTCCCTCCTCGGGCGGCCAGGTGCGTGTTCCTCGGGCGAAGGATCCACCAGCGCAGGGGCAGGACTACTGCTGGCTTGAGTGCTCCTAGTAAAGTAGAGTTGGGGAGAGAGTGGGGACTCTCCGGAGGGAGGAACAGCGCTGGACTCTGCAGCGTTATCCCACGCCTTCCCCACATCGGTTAAATAAGCAGCCCAGAGATGAATGATGATGGCGCCGCAAGGATCCGGTTCTCCCAAGGTCACAAAAGGGCTTTCTATTAAGTCCATTTGGGTGGAGGATAAATAGCCCAGCAGGTCTTGCGAACTTTCCATTGGGTCTTCAGCTATGGCTTGAAGTCGAGAAAGCCAGGGGACAGCGACAGAAAAAAATTGAAGGACTTTCCGGAACTGATCTAAGAGTGTTAGGGGACGTACTCAAATTTCCGCACTAAGCCACTCCTCTCGGTGCACGCGGAGGGTTTCCGCAACATTGAAAGTAATGCTGAGTCTCCAGCATCCTGGAACATAAAAGAATTTCTCTGGGAGGCCCTGCTGGGCCTCGAATTGTTGTGAAAAACCTATTGGAATTACGTGCTGGATCTGCAGAAAACCAAATATTTTCTCTAACAATTCGAGCTTTCCGAAATCCTCTAAGATGATCTCCTGGTTAGGCTGATCATAGGAGAGATTAGAATCGTTGCAGAATTGTTCGTCAGGACTCCCAAATCCTGCCAGATGAGCGCATCATTTATTTGTCAGTGGTGGCTGAAGGAATTGGCCGCTTAAATATTGTGAGTGCCCGGAAAGTCTGATGAGGAAGAAATTGGCGAATTAAGTACTGATGAGTTTGCACAAAAGCGATTTTGCGAAGAATTTAAGTCTCCAAACCTAAGTTGTCGCGCAAAAGTCGTTTGGGAGAAATTGAGTTCGAAGGTTGCTGACCAGGAAAATTAATAAAAAATTTCTCCGTCAGGATTGAGTTGACTGGAGGCCTGGATTACCTTCACCTAAAGAAATACCTTTTTGGATTCCTTTCTCCTTGTTGACATTCACTACCTTGCATAAGTTGGAGAAACCCGTTTTGGTGATTGCGAATTTCTATTTTGCAGCTTACGCAAAAGCCGTGAGCAGTGTCGCCTGCGCTTTTGAAGGATTAGATAACGAAGATCGAGAGGTCTTTTGAGGCAAAACTACTCAGAAGCCGAGTAGTAGTGAAATTAGACATGGTCTCATACAGCCACACACACAAAACAAAGTCAAAAGTATGCTTTTTGTAGTAGTTCACAGCACTCTAGCGGAACCACTGTACCCGCTACTGTAGTGGTGGTATAGTGTTTTGCTCGAGAATTTGGCGAAGGCGGCTTTGAGTGAACGATTCTCTTCCCGAAAACTATCTTTCAGCAGTTAATTAAGGTGGGAACAGAAAGACAAAATTGCACCCCCCTCCGAAAAAAGCACTCCCATTTTACCAATTGGCTAATCCCGTGACTAAGTGGGGAGAAGTTTTGGGTGCCTACACCCGGAGATGACAATAAATCATCACAATATCCCCGCCCCCGGGGGGAAGGGAGGAAGAGCGGTAGAGTAGTGGGTCTATCACGGCGACAACGAGAAGTAGGATCATAGTAGTAGACTCGCTTACTATTCATTCTTTGTTGTCCATGCAAAGCGTTTTCAGATTTTTGCATCTGTGGTTGATACTGAGAGAAGTAGAATCATAGTAGTAGACTCGCTTACTATTCATTCTTTGTTGTCCATGCAAAACGTTTTCAGATTTTTGCATCTGTGGTTGATACTTTCGGCAAATTCTTGTAGTTAAATTAAGGGAAAGAAAAGAAAAGAAAAACCTAACTACCTCCCATGAATCATGTGGTCTCTGACATATATTTCATGTTGTACACTAATGCTGTTTTGAAAATATTTGAGACTGGACTGCAATCTTTAAGATCGGTCCATAGTATTTTGCAGCTGAAGGCAATCGCATTTAATGTATACTGATTCATCATACTCAAAGCATTTAGCCTAGATGGTATGTTTCTGCTTGTTTATCTGCATGGCTTTTTCTTAGAAACGCTCCTTGTTCAGCTGATTCTAGGTGAAAAGAGCTGCCTTTTCTCTCTGCAGTTCCATAGAGTTTACAAGTGTTGTCGTTGCCTTTGAAAACTTAATATGCTGATTACCAAAAAATTTTACCAACTCCATGAGTCCAAGTGCAACATTTACCATGATTGATAAAAGAAGTTAATATTTATTTTATCTTGTTCTGCCCATGACTCTCTTTTGACTTACAGCTCTTTACTAAGCTTCAAACCCGAAAAACAGTATCAAAGTTATTGAAATCATCGATTTGTAAATTCTCTAGCGTTTCCGATCATTCCATTCACCGTACCTCCGGCACATTCTCCGAAGATCGAATATTCTTGAAACTCCCTTCATCCATTGAATCCATAACAGTATCCAAATTTCTTCGCACAGATATTCCAATAGCTCTTTTTGGAAGTACAATATTGACTTTGAAGTCTTCGCCGTGTTAAAATTCGCCACATGTTTCTTCCCTTACTACCTGATTCTTTTGTACCGAAGTCAACCCTCTGGTATATAACACTTGTAAGTTGACCTTTGGAACCACCAATAATCTCTTACTCGAGTTACAATGACTCTGCTCAGAATACACGCGTCCAACCTTGTAACTACCAATATGTACACTCGAGGACCTAAGCTAGTTGACGACAGATGATTACGAATTATAAACTCAGTTCACCAAACCAAAAGTCTAAACACCGAAAACCAATGGTAGACAATATAGTTATTGAGTTATCGAGGCACCTTGAGGGTATCTGCAGGCGTGGATGGGGTCATGCAGACGAGTAACTGTAACTTTCAAACAATTTTAACTGTTGTGTGACTTTAAACAATCCTCGAGCGCATCATTCAAAAATTGGAACGGAATTAAACGATTCGTTTCCTTCAAGGAAATTACAACACTACCACCAAAAATAATGTAAAACCACTATTTTTACAATTGGGTATAAAACATATGGTAATAAAAATCAATGATGAGAGTTGTATTCCTCCCTCAGATAAATCAGAACTTAAACCGACAAATACAGTTAAAAGAATTAAATTGTTGCCGAAATATTGCAAATATTTAGAGCATTTTAGTCCCGTGAATTCGGTTAACACGTAGTCAAATTAACTTTTCTGAAAAAACTTGACTACGCGTAGCTTGAGTTATAAATGTGCCGATTGACGTAAACTGAAGCGTAATCCTCTCTTTCACTGAATTATTTATTTGCTTGTAACAACGTATATTATTTCCCTATTGATTTACTTATGGAGAGTGGTCCATATGCCGTTATAAAAGTAGCGATGAACATTGACTATGAATAAAATGCCAAGAACAAACAAAAAGGTTACGAGAATGTTATCAAAATCATGAGATCGATAAGACTAATTATCAGTTCATTTCAAATATGATTCTTGCAATATAAAATATAGGGTTCTTTTAAACAACGACGGTTTGAAAGTAGATAATTCATATTGTTGTAGTTCCGAGAATATTGTGGTCCATTAAGCTATATGTTCATAAAAATCCTGCCCTTCTAGATTAGGTAAAAATGACTGCTAGCTAACAACAACACAAAACAAGTGATTGGGTGTCACAAGGGGATTATTAATAGAATTTTATATGGGATACTTTAGAATACCAAAGAGGAGCATTCCACATTGAGTAATTCTTCCAATATAGAGAATATTCAAGAAGCGAGTAAATGCATTCTATAGTGTGCTCTTCTCCTGTGGAGTCGTCCCTATGGAACGCACAATTTGCGGAGAGCGTACTACCGCAATAAGTCTAAAGTATAATTTTTAGTATATTGACGTGTTTAGTTCTCCACTTCTCGACTGCCGGCTTTCATCAGAGTCGGGATGATTCTTGGAGGATGGTACGTATCCTCTCTGCCGATGATTACAAGCTCTAGTCTATGGTGGACTTTAGTCCGACTGTGGGGGCGACCTAGGATAGCTAAAAATCCACTATGTGGACTCCAGCTTGTATTCTCTCCACTTAACATAATCTAGTAGATGGTAGTTCTCCGTAATAACCCGTTCTAGCTTTCCCAATCTCCAATTGGACCCATGGATAAAGAAGGGGGGATTCAACTTTACAACCCCTCTATTCGCGCAAAAACCTAACGTATTGAAGCTGTAAGAGCTAAGTTCATTCCTGTGATCTAAGCACTACACCATTCAGAATGGACTTATTTTTTCCGTCGAACATTTTCATGAATAGGATACAGAAAGAAATTTGTGATGGACACATTTTTGTTCATGTTAAAACTGCTTAGCTTCTTAGCAAGAAAATGATAAGTATATAATAACTAGTAAGCATCCCTATATAAGCCGGATTGACAAATCTGGCAATTTTATAGGCTCTTTACAAAAGTCTTGTGATTGCTTAGAACTTCAGAGACAGGTCAACTAGCGATCCAGTGAGCGGAAGCCTGGAAAGTTTTTATATCCCGCATTTTTTCGATGTCTCCGCTTCTAGGCTGAATTGCGCTGACTATTTCCGCAACCTTGAGATATGCATATGCCCAGCTGCTCATCTGGGCAAGGTCCGCACAATGCGTTGCTACAACCAGTTCTCTGTTCTTAGCATATTGCTAGCTCCGGGCACCTCTAATTCGTGCCTCGCATAAAATTGTTGCATATACAAGGGACAGCTGTCTCGCGCGGTATCTTCGGAAATTTCTAACTTGCCCACCAGGCGCACGCCGTAGAACACATGTTTAAGTGTGGTGATCTGTGACGGAAACTAACTCTGGTCGGATACTCTCCTGCATGTTGATGAGGCATGACTGGAGGGAGACGCCTGTCCGGACGCGTAAGATTCCCGAGCGGAACTTCAGCTCCGGTCGTGTCAGCGCCGGCCCCATTCATTTATGCGCGGACGAGAGAGGAGTATCTCTTAGCTTCACGCTTCCCTGTTTTTTCTGCGTCGTCCCGCCAGACTTGATCACTAGTTTTCCTAAAAAAGTAAAAGTCTCTGCATCTCTTAAATTATGCTAAATTACTTTTGTTCGAGGCGTGGATATATGGTCTTCCATCCGTGTTATTAGACTTCCTCAATCGTAGCGGAACTTCTTGTTCTATAGCCGGTTTGGTTGCGCTGCATCCTTCTAGGGGGAGCCCCATTCTACTAGCGAGTCTAGTTCTCCTCCTTAGAGATATCGTGGCCCACTTCGCGCCCATACATTCTCATCAGATTAGCGGGAGATTGCTCTAGGAGGTGTTGGAATAAACTGATAACGTGTTTCTGCTTAGGATTAGCTCGGTACTTAAGATGTAAGTCTTTCTTTTAGTCGAACGATTTCGAGCCTTAAGTTAAATTATT
>VKHC01000334.1:0-13173 GCA_015143735.1 Synura sp. LO234KE | reverse complement strand
TACACTTCGTAGACCTCATACCATCCCAGGAGTCACATAACAAGGTCACACCATCACATGTGTACACATACACCTCACACTCCTCATACCATCCCAAGAGTCACATAACAAGGTCACACCATCACATGTGTACACATATACCTCATAGACCTCATATCATCCCAGGAGTCACATTACAAGGTCACACCATCACATGTGTACACATACACCTCATACCATCCCAGGGGTCACATTACAAGGTTACACTATCACATGTGTACACATATACCTCATAGACCTCATACCATCCCAGGAGTCACATAACAAGGTCACACCATCACATGTGTACACATACACCTCATACCATCCCAGGGGTCACATTACAAGGTCACACCATCACATCTGTACACATACACTTCGTAGACCTCATACCATCCCAAGAGTCACATAACAAGGCCACACCATCACATGTGTACACATACACCTCATACCATCCCAGGAGTCACATAACAAGGTCACACCATCACATCTGTACACATACACTTCGTAGACCTCATACCATCCCAGGAGTCACATAACAAGGTCACACCATCACATGTGTACACATACACCTCATACCATCCCAGGAGTCACATTACAAGGTCACACCATCACATGTGTTAACATATACCTCATAGACCTCATACCATCCCAGGGGTCACATAACAAGGTCACACCATCACATGTGTACACATATTTATTGAAAACAAATTTAGATAAGCAAAGTGTAAAAACAATTATTATGTCCAATTGAGCGCAAAAGCTGGAAAATCGACTGTGCATCTCATCAGTACTCTGACTTATCCCGTATTTCGGGTTCTTTAATGGAGTAGATAGGTTAATGGATGAGCGAGCCCCGTAGTGATATTAATCAACAACCGATGCAAGTCAAGTATAATTTCCAGGTCTTATGACGACTCGTCGACTAGGCCGAGGACTCAAACGTGAATATTGCCAATTGATCATGTCAAACAGAATAGTTCCAAACAGATTTGTCGACGATGATTGTCTCAACAGTCGTCTCTGCTGCTTGGTAAAAGTCCTGTATTCTTTTGACGTCCGTTGATTCTGGTGTAAACGCGACATGGCGTCGTGTTCGCTAGAAGCGATCCAGAATGGCCGATCTCAGAGTCTGATCTGGAATTGCTGATCTCTTTAGAATTTTTGATCTCCTCAGAGTCCGATCTCGATGACTTTGTATTGGTGGCAGTAGAGAGCCCCTCAGACACTGAAAAGGAAGAACTTGGGTCGACACATGGACCTAATAGACCTCATACTCATCTTACCATTCCAAGGATTACATAACAAGGTCACACCATCACATGTGCACACACTTCTCATACTCTTCACATTATTCCAGTGGTCGCATAACGAGGTCACACCATCACATGTGCACATATACCTCACACTCCTCATACCATCCCAGGGATCACATAACAAGGTCACGCCATCACATGTACACATATACCTCTTAGACCTCATACCATCCCAGGGATCACATAACAAGGTCACGCCATCACATGTACACATATACCTCTTAGACCTCATACCATCCCAGGGATCACATAACAACGAGGTCACACCATCACATGTGCACAGCACATATACCTTATACGCCGGGCCCTCATACCATCCCAGGGGCCACATATCAAGGTCACACCATCACATGTGCACATATACCTCATACTCCGCATACCATCCCAGGGGTCACATAACAAGGTCACACCATCGCATGTGCACATATACCTCACACTCCTCATACCATCCCAGGGGTTACATAACAAGGTCACACCATCACATGTGTACACATATACCTCATACACCTCATACCATCCCAGGGGTCACATTACAAGGTCACACCATCACATGTGTACACATACACCTCATACTCGTCATACCATCCCAGGGGTCACATATCAAGGTCACACCAGCACATGTACCCACATATGTTGCAGAATCGCCAGCTGCATAGAATATTTTGAACTTATCTGTGCACTGCTTTTTATCCACTGCATTATGCCTACCCTTCTATGCTACTCTGTGTATTACTCGACTGCTCAGCGGACGGTGCATCTCCACCGTCAGCAGCTACCCGTAATCGACGGTCAGTTTTGTAGGTAGCTGCGGCGTTACTCTATATTTGTCTTTGTTTTTCTATGCTACACTGCCGGTACACACTTCTACATCGCTTCTACTTCACTTCTATTCTACTAGTAAGATTGCTTAGGCAGACGGTATACGATCATCTGAATAGTTTAATTTAATTACGCATGCACGAGCGGGATGGTGCGCTGCATTTGACATATTTTGTGTGATATTTTGATATGACGTGGCATATGCGCGGTCGGGGGTACGGAAAACGTGTGGACAACGTGTAACGGACATGGTCACAAGCTAGGAGTCGGGTATATGTGGCAGATACAGCAAGGCGGGACATGTGGGGAGCTCGATGGGACATAGAAACAGGTGATGGAGTGGTATGTTCAAGCGCATGTGGCAAGGAGTTGAAGATTACAAGTGTGATGAGGGCGGCTTGGGCTGGTCTGAGTGCGTTGCGTCAGGAGCTTTCCCAAGCGGCCTGTGATGATCCTGGCAATTCCTGAACGTCAATAAGCTATTATGAATCATGTATGAGGTGCTCGTTTGGTTACCTGGTGTGTTGGGGGTCATTGGCTGTTGCTGCTGAAGGCATTGTGGAGGGTCCTAAACGAGAAGTGATATTATTAGGGGGGAGATCAAACATGGAGCGCAGCGGATTTAATTTTAGGCATGATATACAATAGGGAATTAATTTATCTCAAGATATTCTGTGCTCCGAAGCGCATAATTATCTTCCAAGATAATGGACGGTTTTCAGAAAAACCAATTGGGAGCCTCAATTATTGGGTGGCAGGGTTACAAATGTCCAAGATTTATTGAGATTGGTGCCTTCTGAATGATGAGCTGGTATTTCGCGATTTTTTTCAGCAAAATTTTCCAACTTTTTCTCTGAGGGGAGATAAGTTAAAATATTTTTTGGGAAATTATTTGTTGACCTAATTGAATTTTATACCTTCAAGAGATTTTTATCTCTCTTTATTTCTCGAGATCTGAAAATGCCGTCCGGTTTTGCGTATTGAAATTTGGGGAGCTCTAAATTGTCGGATCTTAAAATTTCTATAATGGGGGGCTAATACCGCATTTACTTGATCTAAAACGATTTTTTATACCTGGTTTCATGCACTGCTTCTTGAGATATCCCGTTTTGAGTTTTAACAATCCACTTGAAATTGTGTTAAAAATTGAAACATAACGCCTGTGACGTCTGAGTGTCCGCACGTGTTGGATACGCTTTGTTTGCTTACGTAATTAATTTAGTTGTTTTTGGTTGAAATTTATCTTTAGGCACTGAGCCCGATTAACTGTTGTTAATGACTAATTGCTGCAATTAGTTGCTTATCTTGTACCTGTACCAAGCGGTCTGCACGTCGTTATAGCAACAAAACTCAGAAGTGGTTCTGAGAGAAGTTAGGGATCGGTGCGCAAAGAGTTTAGATTGAGGGCGAACTCAATTACTTAAGTGTGAAAAGCCCTACGCCGAGCATATTCCATATGCAGAACGTCTTGGGAGTGTGAGTTCGGCACATGGGATGGATTGCATGCTATTCGTGTTCATCTCCTTCGATTCTCGACTTTGGCCCTCGACTTACTTTGGCCTCTTCAATATTTGACCACAGCGAGGCCTTTTCAATATCGGGAAGCGTAACCAGCTTGTCAATTTTCTTTTCTTTCCTAAATGGAAAGTTAGATTTTCATTCTTTCTTAGCACCGGAAATATATGGCTGAGATTAATTTAAGACAACCTTTTCCTAAATTCGCAGCGTGTAAGCTTGGGCAATTTATTCCGTTGAAACGGTGTAATTTCTCTGATGCAGGGAGAGGAAAAGGAAGTAGCGTGTGAACGACCGTGCGTGAATATTTGTACCTGTGAACAGAGGAATTGTTCGCCTAATATTCGCATTCAGGCTGTAAGCTGCTTGCTTAATCCCATAAAAAGCTGAGATAACGAACGCTAGGAGAGATAAAATTAAGGAAAACATGAGTCGACGACGGCATCCTGATGTGCGCCCCACTCTGCCATCATCGATCGAACAAGAATACGCAGGCCCGTGTAATTTATTTGAACTGTTTTCTGAAACATTCCGGAATTTATAGATATAGATAGAATGCCTGGTAGATTCTAGCTAAAAGCATCGTTTGACAAAAACAAAACTGACACGTGGAAAGAATTCAGACGTTTTTTACACCTTTTGCGATGGCCTCCTCTGAAGACCACTTGGATCTATGCCTGCTGAACTGCCAAATGTTATTTCAGAATATATATTCCAAGCCAATCGCTCTCACAGCCCACTGTTTGGGCTCGGATACCTTCAGTCGTGTAATTCTACTTATCGAAATATATTCTCAGCAATAATCAAAACCGAAATTAAAAATCGCGATCTGTTGATAAAACCTAAAGCCACCAAGTAAACCGAAGAAAATTTATTGCGTCAATTTGGATCTGAACATAATGTATTCCAGGATATTGAGCATATTGATCTGTCGCGCGCAATATTCAAAATCAACCCTCTGCGAATACTGCCATCAACACTTAAAACACTTCGCCTTGGAGTTGTGAGATTGGTTAGCATAAATTAAAGAAAATACGTATCTCATTTAGTGAATCTCTCTAGTCTAAATGTGGAGAATTGCAGGATCGATGGTGGTACACTCCTTCTGCAAGCACGTTTGCCCAACTTCCTACTCTTGGAAACTTGACTCACCTCAGTGTAAGAAACTACTCTATCGGAGGGGCCGTTGCGGTTGATCAATGTCCAACCGTTAGCGCGATCACAGTATATGGCAAACGTGACGAGTCTGGAATCGTCGTGTAATCAAATTTAATCTCGTGCTTCAAGAAAAGTATCTTTAGAAATGCAAGTTTGCAAAACATCACCACCTTAAAGATTCTGCACAACCAGATTCGTCACGGTGTTCAACGACAATAAATTAAAATATTAATCACCCATCTTAGCCTAATCTTTGCGATGGCAAGAACATTAAGCAGCCATCTTTTCATTAATCTTATTTGTTCAATACTTATAAGAATTTGGACACTCCTAATCCACGTTTTTCGTGCTGACAACAACAGATGCGGTGCATTTAAAAAAATAGTAAATGAAGTTCATATCGTGTATCACGGCATTTAATAATGATATAGTATGAGAAAAAAGTAGGATTATCTGCAGCAAACTTTTAAAATTGTTACTAACGAAGGTGCAACGAATTTTCATATGAAGAAAGTTTCCAAGTATAAATTCAATAATATCGCGCCATAATTCCAGCGGAAGACGCACAACAGAGAAAAACAAAACACTGAGAAAGATATGATTCTTTGAACTCTTAAATAACTTCTCTTGTTGAATTAACTACGATTTGCAAATGCAATCACAATTTTGCGTTGTTGTTCAGGTCTCTAATAAATTTTGTCGCCTGTTCTTCCAGATTTATGAAAGCGTGCATATTAATTTGGTAACGTATGTGACGTTTGTATATTCAGGTGATAACTCCGTTCATATTTTTTGGCGATGGATTCATTTACATTTGCTGAGGGATTTAACTTGACGAGATATAACGACAACTCAACAGCGAATTCATTATTATGTAAAATAGAACACAAAGGACTTAATTACCTCTTAAATTGTTTCAAAAATTAGGGCGGAAACGGACTTGCAATTTAATTACTACACTTCATTTCATATTCCAATTGCTTCAATTAATGGTAATATCAGTGAATTTAGATTTTTAGGTAGTTCATTATGTAATGGCTGTGGCTGACACTCTAATGGGGACGAGGCGTCATGAGAATCACAAATTAGCGAACTGTCAAGTCATGAGAGCGGGGATCACTAAATTTGAAAGCGGTGCGATGAGTTAAAAACCAGGACAATATTGTGCTGGGCAGTGAAAGATTTTTCAAATTTGCTGGTGTGATGGGAAGTAAAATTCACGGTGATAGTTGCGGAGCGAAGGAGGAGGGATAAGGAAACGATTGCAGTTGGTAGCGACGAAAGCTAGCCATTATGTACAGCGAACGAAAAGATGGCTGCTTACGATGTAGATGGCTGGTTCTTGTTCGCATGGTGCGTCATTCGGGTGAAGTGATAGCTAAGGACGTTTTAGGAGCGAGCGGTCGCCCATTTTTGTGAGTCATTAAGTTTTCGACTCTTGGTGGTTCCGACTATTGAACTAAAGCAGAAGAAAATGATTCTTCTGAAAGAAACACCTGCAGCTACAGCAACTGGCTCTTTGCCACCAACCAGTATTTGCACAAATATTAATTACTGCTACTATAAAAACGTAGAACTATTCGCTTATATCCGCGGCAATTGAAATTTTATATATCAAAACTGGAACTTAAGTATCAAGAAGATGCGATTTCTTGTTATATATTACGTCTGATAGGTATTTTTAAAGCGACCGGTACGATGGGAAGGTATCTGGGGTGATGAACAGGGCACGGGAGTGATGGAGTGGTATCTCGGGCGACGGGCAGGTATGTGGGACGATGGAGAGGTATATATGGGGTGTGCGATTGGCAGGAAGCGGGTGAGATATGGAGGTATATGGGGAGATGGGCCGGGATGTGGGGCGATGGAGAGGTAACTGGGGTGATGATTAGGTTACGGGAGTGAGTGAGTGGTATCTTGGGCGACGGGCAGGTATGTGGGGCCATGGAGAGGTATATGGGGCGATGGAAAGGTATATGGGAAGATGGGCAGGGCACGGGAGCGATGGGCAGGTATGTGGGGCGATGGAGAGGTAACTGGGGCGATGAAGAGGTATGTAAGGCGATCTAGTGGTATATGGGGCGCTGGGCAGGTATGTGGAACGATGGGGAGGTATCTGGGGTGATGAACAGTGCACGGGAGCGATAGAGAGGTAACTGGGGCTATGGAGAGGAATGTGGGGCGATGGTAAGGTATATGGGCGATGGGAAGGTATGTGGAACGATGGGCAGGTATGTGGTGCGATGGGGAGGTATTGTTGGGACATAGCAGTCGCATAACACGTTTCGGCTTGCACGTTTTTGCGTGCTGCTGTGACTGTGACATTATCTGGACTCCTATCCACTTCGGTACACTTGATACACCTATACTACACTTCACTTAGATTCTATCCTGCTCTTATACTTTACAACTGTACTGATTCAACCTACACTGTAGGTAGATCTATCCGTGATCTACGGGGGCGCTTGTCTAGCAGCGCCAGGGGTTTAGGTTGCTTTTACTACATACACTTGCATACTTTATCTTGGTTCACGAGTGGGTTGGCTTTGGTCACGGGTCATTAGCTGTATGGTTTAGTAGTAGCGGGCTAGGTCACTTGTTACACTACTGTGTGGTTTGTTCTGCTACCTATTCTATGCTATGCTTTTGCCCTATCTACTCTTGTACCTATGTTTATTGACTGATCAGCAGGCAGTGTAACTCCACTGCTGGGATCTAGCCGTAATTTACGGGACACTTTTATTTTGCTACTTACACTTACTTCTTACTTCTATACTAGTGGTCTTGGTAGCCTAGGTAGTAATATATAAATCCAGAAGACTTAAACTGAACTTAATTACGTTACGCATCACGTACATCATACACACTTTCATATCATATAGAATAGCATAAGGTTCAGACAGGGTGGGGGTGTTGTGTCGTGACAGGTGTGAGAGTGTAACGGACGGTCACAGGTGGTGAGGTCCAAGGCGAGGTTTGGCTCAGGAGACATCCTCAGCAGCGGCGGAGAGACCTGAGTGACATTATATGAGAGCTGGATTGGTAGGCGTGCTCAGGAGTATGGGGTTGGAGTGCGTGTTAGGTGACCGGCTGAGGGTTAAGAAGTGAGGAAGGAACCTTTTCTAAGGAGAGCGTACTGGTCAAGTCTGGGCTATTTGGGATCGCATGCATGTCGGATCTTACCTCAATTACATGCTGGAGCAGCGGTATGGTCGGTAGCTGCAGCGTTAGTTTTGTTGACATTATCCCTGGTGTCGGAGTTTATTGGGGACCTGTTTACAGCGGGATCTTTGGTAATTTATCGAGATACGAGTGACTGTCAAGTAAGAAACGTCTTACCTAATATGGTTGAGGTACCCGAATCGTCACATATAGATGGAAGAGTCTGGTCACTTGCTGTGCTTACCTGTTCCTTGAGCTGTGGATGAGCATTGAGCTGGCAGGTGGATTTTATTCAGAAATGGAGTTGTCTGGCGGTACTATAAATTAGGAAATCATGCTAAAACATGTTTATGATGATTATATGGACTTATCTTGGATGTGTTGGCCTTGGGGGATATGCTGGACAATTGGAAGTTAAAGAGTCAGATACGGTCAAAATGGAAGTTGTTGATACGAGCTTACCTGGTTCCATTTTCTTGGATGTCCAATCATTACCTGACCTTTGCTGATCAAGAATCTAAAAGTTTTATTGAATTTGGTTAACAACTCATGGAGATAACTCATTTGCAAAATTATGAAATACTAGGGATTTTGCTGAAGTCATATTTTCTATCTCTACACACATGACCAGTTAAACAGTAAAAATTTGAGTAAATGAGTCTTTTATCTAGCTATTCAATAATCTATATTCATTTTATCGTGTCCTGCACTACATTCCATTATTTTTATTGCTTTTATAAAAGCATAGCACAATTCTGCTTTTCATCACACATTGACATTTACTACTTGCAACTTTTAATGATATTTGCTCTGGGCCAAACCGATTAGGTCGATGAACGTTTGAATTGCTAATAGTGTCAATATCATGAGATATTTCATCAGAAGCGTGGAAATCACATTTTGCGGTTTTGAAATGTCAACGGTAACTGTCAAGACACTGTGCACACTTCTAACACTACAATTATTTTAATTTAAGTTGGTTTTTCTGGAAGTAGCTTCTTTTTAGCTAATTCTTGGTCTTTTAGGAACTTGTCTTGGTAAAGCTAGGTAATTTGTTCTAGGATAAAATCCAGGGGTGATTTTTGATCAGTTCAAGACAGCAAACTACGAAGTTCGCTGGTTTCAAGAAAAGGTTTAAGGGAGCTCATAAAGGAAGAAACAGCTTAAATTAAACGTTGGTTTCCAAGTAAGTTACAATCTATATTCCAAAGGCTTGAGACTGGAATTTACCACAGTATCTGGGGCGATGGGCAGGGCACGGGAGCAATGGGGAGGTATCTCGGGCGACGGGCAGGTATGTGGGGCGATGGAGAGGTAACTGAGGCGATGGAGAGGTATATGAGGCGATAGGCAGGGCGCGGGAGAGATACAAAGGTATATGGGGAGATGGGCGGGTATGTGGAACGATGGACAGGTATCGCGGGTGATGGGCAGGGCGCGATACGAAAGGAACTCGATATATAAATAAAGAGATCACCAAATGCGTACCAAAGGTTCCACTCAGCAGGTACTCTGTGACCTACAAGAAATATTCCTGGTGCTCAATCTATCTAATAGCTAAATTCCAACTATCTTGTGCATAAAAGTGTAAAATAGTAATCTGTCAAAAATAGTTGGTAAATATATATAAAAAATAAAATAAAATATTCCGTCAAAATATCTCACAATATATGTGCTGTGTATATAAACACACATTTATGCCTATTGCTTCATAGATGAGGGAAATGCCAAAAGAGTGACTACCCTTTTTTGAAACTAATAAGGTACGTTAGGGATGGCACGAAAATAGTTGATTTCAACTTATGAATTTATTGTTTCATTATGGTTTTCGCTTCTTGCATTAAGCAACTACTACGCGGTCTAAGCAACCTCAGGGGATTGCGGAGGATCAAAGGTTGTGAAGAGTATCATATTGGTGAAAGCGCGTAATCGTGAAAGTACCGAAGGCACGATCATGATAGATGAAGGTGAGGATGAGCTCAGCTCAGATAGACAGCCAGACTAATTCATTATGACGAGAGCATTATGACGAGAGCATTATGACGAAGTATTATGAGCATAATTGAGGAAAGTGTTAATCCAAACACTCAAAAAGTGTCAAACCTGGATTATGATGAACGCAAAATTCCTCAACAAAGGACAACGATTTTATTAAGAGATTGGAGGTAAATTGTTGTCAATTTGTTGCACACTAAGTGCTGGAGTCGTTCGGTAATTCTCTAAACGGGTTATGAGTACTATGCCGTGTTAAGCCATTTGGCTATCAAGAACTATTTGCCGTTCTTAATAGCTGAATGGCACAATATAGCAAAAATATGGCTGCTGCTATTGATGTGAAATTCGTATGTCCCGCAATTCCAATACTTTTTTTTAGCTGAATCATAGACGTCGACGTGTTATTGGAATATATGAAATTTTCACCATTCATCAAGTAAATTATTGAGGGGTGAAACGTGCAAATCGTATATATTTACGAGGGTTATCTCAGCAGGTAACTGTCAAATACTAGACCTCGCTTCTCCGGCTTATATCCAGAAAGTATTTTAGATACATGAGGATATTTGCTTACTGTCTGTGGATACGAGGACGACAGACGCCCCCAATGGTTAACTGTAAATATCCTCCGGGAGCAGACTTGGTGCCAAAAGATTGAAGTGAAGTCATAGAGTGGGTGCCTGCGGGGTAGATACGAATGCCTGAGTGAAGATAACATACGTACACCAGCGGAATTCAAGATGTGAAGAAAGCAGAGTAGGTGGGGAGAAAGTGAACGAGTTTAGTAAGTGGCTGGGTGCAAATATTGTGTTTGTGTAGAGCGAGGAGGGGTAGGAGAGTGCTCTTCCGTTGCGTGGGCCACGGCGATTGTCAGAGGACTAGCAATCAGGTCAGTACGGAAAGGTAGGAATACCGTCTTTGTTCAACTTGCATTATTTTCTATGAAAGATTATACCTGCAGCAGGTTGAGGAATGCGCCGCGCTGATCGTACTAGTCCCCAGCTCCACTCAATAACCAACAGTATGTTACGGGTCAGAATATTGAAGTAACAAGCCGTACGCTAAATAACAGCTGAAGTCGTATGCTTCACTCAGAATATCGCGAAGCAATGGTAGTTGCACATAAATATAGTTAAAAGTAAAAAGAACTATTTTTGATTTTTTCTTCTGAAGCGATGAAAATATTGCAGAGAGTCGAATTAAATTTACGGTAACTACAGCCATAACTATTCTACGATATAATTCAAATTTTCTCAATACATATTCTTAAAATTAATTTAACTTTATGGAGAATCTAACAGGAAAATATTGAAGGAATAAAGATTTCGACGAAAAAATAACATATTTGTGATAACATTAGCAAGACTCACTTGACATCTAGAATATTGTGTTCCAAAATATATCTAGGCGTAATATATCATAAACTAAATAAGTAAGGGTAGCTACTATTACAAATAAAACACCTGCACTATACATCAAAATATCGATCTGTTCGGCGATTTATGACAAGACGAATGAGTTGTAGAAATAAAGTACAAACGTTGAGCTCATTCAATACCAATATGAGCGAATATGATAAAATGTCATCCCAAGAAAATACCATTTTTTTGATGCAGCCGAATGGTGCAGCTCCAAGAAATGTTCTTGTTGGAATGACACCATCACCAGTGCTGAATAAGTTAAATAACTTTATTCTCCTCGATTGACTACTGAAGAGAATAAATTTATTTAAATTATTCACTGCCGATAATATGAATCATTTTGACGCAGGAAACCAGATTTATATCGTTCTGAAAGCACCATTTCGTGCTTCTCAAACCATCTCAATCAAACATAATAAGTTTCATCATATACAGATACCGTCTTGTTTTCAGAACTTCATCTTCAATCTGACACCAGAAACTGTGCTTAATCATCGTCCTTTTCATTTATGAGATTAATGTGGTAATAGAAAATCATCCATCTGTTGCCCGTGCAGCCGCCTTAATCTCCCAAGAGAAGATAATCTTTTCTATGGTGCTTCACCATCCTTCACCGTGATTTTAACCAAGATTAATCTCCTGGATGATTCACTATAGATTTTAATCGTGCAAAATTGTACACCGATGAATGGGTCTAAGTCCCACATTTCAAAATCCCCTTACTTAGAAAATCTGGCTAGGCTGATACTGAACATCATCACAACCGACAAATTGGCGACGAGGGTATAATGGAATTAGTTAGATCCACTAATCTCCAACGGCTGACCAAACTGGGGCTCAGGGGATGTAGCATAACTGCATATGGGCTGATGCATATTCTAGAATCGGAATATTGCCGTTGTCTTTCTACTTTGGATATATCATACACCGAAATCCGTTCATGTTACGTCTCGAATCGACGCAGTTTACGCGAACAACTTCAGCGCTTAGTCTGTAGTGGCATAACCTCCTTGGATCTGAGCCATGTTAGAACAACTTCTTCTGTTTTGTCGATGTTGGATAACACCCCTTTGTTAATGAACCTAAGCAGTCTGGACCTAGACGGCAACCACGACTTATATCGAGTGGATTAAGCCCAGTCCCTATATGTCGATAATATCGAAAATATGAAGAATCTCAATTTAAATGGTAATGAGATAATGGACTGCAGGCTGAAGGTACTAGCAGCGTACGGTATTTTCAATAATATGATCTCTCTGGATCCGAGCTATAACGCAATTGGAAGTGACGGCATTATGTTGTTATCGCAATCGCCTTTTCTGAGCAGTCTCATTTACCTGGATCTAAGATATAATCGGATTAGAGACGCTGGTGCACATACTCTGGCGGGTTATGGGTTTACAGGCCAATTAAAAAATTTAAATCTGTCCTATAATGAAATCGAAGACGAGGGTTTGGAAGCCTTACGACTGTGTAAACTGCATAATAAATATAGCAACCTGGAAATGAAAATTGAGCAACAGAGGTGTGATTATAATTAGGGAGGTGGAGTGGTATGGGTGTATGGTGGGGCAGGTTTAGAAAGTTGGTGTATAGCGTACCCAAGGAGGTGGAGTGATATGAGTATGTGGTGGGGCAGGTGTAGGGAGTTGGTGTATAGCGTACCCAAGGAGGTGGAGTGGTATAGTGTGCGGTGGGGCAGGTATAGGGAGTTGGTGTATAGCTTACCCAACGAGGTGGAGTGGTATAGTGTGTGGTGGGGCAGGTAT
>VKHC01000333.1:0-13175 GCA_015143735.1 Synura sp. LO234KE | reverse complement strand
CTTTTACAATAAATACCAAACCCCGTGATCGCAATGCATAGAGAAAAATTAACTAGTAATTTGTAGATCTCAACAGGGGGTAAAATAATGAAGGTAAGCTATTGGATGAAGCAAATATTTATGCTGTCTTCGGTAGAGTCGATTTGTTGACCCGTTTGATTAAAATTCTCACGAATTTACTAGTTGTGACTGTAAAAAGACAACGTATTAAGTACAATATACAATGCAATTGTATTCAACTATAAATCTCACTAGCAGTGTTGTGACTGTCGGAGATACATTTATGTAAATATCGTCAACCTCAGTTTTGTTCTTTTAAGCTCATAACTACCAGTCTTTTATTAAAGCCCTTTGACTTCAACCTTAATTAAGCAATCCAAGTTTAGCACTAGCAGTGATAATAATAGAAACACCTCACACGGTGAAACCGTCGGTGTTAACTGGGTTCAAGCACCAAAAGTAAGAAACGGTAACACTACCCAAAGTAACGATCCTTGCCCAGGTCAGGACACTATGCGGGGCATATTCACGTGCCCCACCCACTAATAAAAAAATTCACATTTCTTGTGGGACAATCACGGTGTCTCTCTTCCACCACCTTCATCAAAACGCAAATTCACTTGTCAAGCGAGGATTATCAACTATCTCATCCACCTCAGATTTCAAGCGAACAAACAAAATTTCCTGAATTGCCAACATGCCCTAAACATCGCCAACGTTAAGAATACTTCCAAAGCCACCACGACAACATTGAATCCCAACTTAGTAATCGCGGATAAAAACCAAGGAACCAATTTAAGAGAGGCTCGTAACAACCCTCAAGAATCCCGATCTCGAAACATCACCGATCTCGAAACATCCGCCATCGTGACCGTCAAATCAACCCACGAAATCCCCTGATCTACTCTTATGACGACGCCATTTACAAAGTCACGCTTCGTCGTGTCGGATCCCTCATGAATGACCCACAGCCCACCGCCACGAACTACGTAGCCTCAACAGAGTTTTGCGACGCTCTCAGCAAAATAAAATCTGAAATTCAAAACACTCGGATCAGTACCAGTTCCAATTCGTTCGATTGACCATTCTCTGTACCAACCGGCAGCATCACAAACCCCTGCGTACAACCACCAGGAAGTCAACTTGGAGATATTCCATAATTCCAACTATCGATCAATTGCAAACAATCTTCCATCTCCAACAACCTTTCCACAACTGTCACCATCGTCCCAAACGCTTCTACCTGCATTCACCAAGATTGGCCCATCCAAGATTGGCCCACCCCAAACCATTAGTCCAGAACATGTTAAGGGAATCTTCAAGACTATCTCTTCCCCCATCAACTTACTTACGAGCCCTTAAATCCATCCAACAACCTCGTATCCACAGTAAAACCTACAGTTCTAAAATCATTGAACTTACATCGCTCCCGGCTAAGAATGCTACCTGACACCACCCACAGGACGAAAGAATTCAACCTCCATGCAACGTTTGATTTATTATCTCACAGTCTACAATCTCGTTAACATCCCACAGAATTCCCCGACCAACTATATAAAATCTCACCAAATCGCCCCCACAACTATGGACTTCTGGAGCATAAGCTATTCTTGACTCTAAGACAAAAACGAAAAACAAAGAATAGACTTCTCCAAAACTACCGGCAACCAGCATTAAAGACATCCCATTCGTACGCTAAGTGGAGAATCTGTACTCACTATTCAAGGGTTAACCGTTATTTCGAGTTGAGTATCTACCTCTTTCAATTCTCTATGATGTCAACTCTGTTCCCAATATCACCACCGTTTGTACCGTCCTAAAAGGGCCAGATCAGAAACGCTTTCAACCCCTTGAGCTCAGCTATGCCTAGCTCCACCACAAAGAATCTCAAATCCTTTCATCAAGTCAAGATATCGATTATAACTCCAAATCTCGACAATTCATCAAATGGCAAATCCAGCGACACAGCAACCTTCAAAACACGCTGTCGACTTGATTCAAACTAAATCAATAACAGCATAAACTGCTCCCAACGCGGAAGGCCAGACCATGCATTTTTCCAATGCTACCATGTCCCAGGCAGCACAACATGCAAATAACCCACGAACACAATCAAGACACAGCGATCACATCATCCCCGATGACATTAATCACCACATCAACTCTATGTGATCGTTCCACCCATCCCCCACGCTCCGATTCCAGGCATTACTATTACCAACGACCATCTACATCTCGATCATCATCATACACAAACAATTAACCAGTCCAATCTCCACCTCACACGAACACCCTGCGCAATTACTATATCGACAACACCCCCTACCGCCAGCCCTTCAACAGCAATAGGAATAATTTAAAACGACCCAAAATCGATCAGGTCACTCTCGCTTCTGCAACACCCCCTATCTCTACTAGATAAACATCGCTCTACATACGGACCTATACTACCAACAGCTTCTCCGACTTCCAATATCAACAACACTCACTACGACGGGGGGAAAATTGACTACTAAATCTAAACATCGCCGGAATTAGGACTTTAATGCTCGAATATCAACAGTCACGGGACCTCAGACTCCACTCAGCGCCTCAACCCAGAAGTCAAAAAGAACTGATTTTACAAATCTCCCTCGATTTCATACATCTCTATCCTCACTCTGATGCTATAGATGCCCCCTCTCTATTCCCCCACAACGAACATCCGCCACGGGACGGCACCGGGGACACTAGACAATCCACAGCCACGCCCTCTTCCCCAGCAGTATACCCGCTCCGACGCTTCCCTCGTCCCAACGAGATACCACATCGGATATTCGTTTACCGATGATATGTCACGCCCCTGCCATCGCTCGCACCCTGTGCCTTCAACGTTTCCCCACGACCGATCCGGTTCACCCTTCCACCTCGACCCCACAACGGCAACCCCTCACTGGTAACATTAGTCCGCAAATTACTCCATGTCCCGCCACGCGTCTCCCCGATCACCAGTCCTCCAAATTTCATGCTGGGGACATCTCTTAAGCCAGATCCCCCTCATAACACTACCACCACCAACCCAGTGCTCGAACCCATGCCAACAAACACCCATACAAATATACGTGACTTTGTCAGGCGAGAAACGACCAATGCTACGAGACGACCAGAATCTTCTCGAGAGCACCAATAATTACCCTAGCAAACCCCTCGGCCTACCAGCAGCCCCGTGAGCGTTTGCTCGAGCTAACTTGATCTAAACAGACCCAACCTGATCCATTTCCTCCTACCAACAACCCCTCATGATTTCGTCGCTACCTAACAGGGACAGGAACTTACCACACAAAGTGGTTTTCCCCCTCAATTAGACTTTTCAATGTCCAAATTAGGACTTCGTTGTTTCTTATCTTTAACGTATTCTTTTCCCTATTCGATGTAACCCGTGTTACCTATATCTAGTATATTCGTTCCTTATGCCTTGCTGCGACTACTGCACATTAAATGAAATCCCGTTGTTTCTAGCAAGATATGATCCAAAACGTGTGTTCTCATGCCATCGAGCCTATATCACTCGTGCCATATTGCTTCTACTCTACTTCTGCTTATTCTAAAGTTGAATGACATCTTTTAATCAATCTTATGCCCAAGTAGGCCAAAGAAAATAAAAAATTCGTTGATTTTAGGGCACATTAAGTGCTTAAATTCATAATACTTATTTGTTTTACATCACAATAGATATATATTAGAGCATCCTTCACGCAAGACAAATCACTAAGGGGCTCACAAGACAATACAGGAAATACATCAATTTAATTCTAATATCTAAAAAATGCATTTGGACCAAATAAGTGGATTAGTAGTTGAAAAAATTTACAAAACTCTTTCAACAAATGAACTTTAAGCTTAGCCCATTTTTGAAACAGTTAAAGTAATGCACGTATTGATAGCTCAAAAACTTGCTTTTGGTAGTATTTGAAACGGATCTTCACAACCAAGTAGTGCTATAGAGTCTACGGTAGTTTATCGGATGCAGCTTAGTATGGATTATCCAGAAATATAAGCCAAAATATCTCGTAAACCGCACAAAAATGTGTAAAATCTACTGTACGTATTTTTCAGAAGAGCATGTTGAAGTTCCATTTGTTTATATACGCATCGGCAATTCAGCTCTAGTTTTTTAAAAAACTGTTCTGTTTACGCACTTTTTAAGGGCTCGGGGGAAATGTTCAAAAACTGATCCTAAAGTCCTAGCGCGGTGTAAAACTACTTTCAGTCAAACGGCACCTCTAACGCCCACCCCAATCCGACCTACCTCGACTCGAATAATATCCGAGGGACAAACCCAACCATCTCTCTGGTCTCCGCCAATTATCCAACCTTCGACATTCGCTCTTTAGATTTCTAGTTTGTAAAACAACTCCAGCCCTCAATCCTGTCCCATCCTTCCGATTCGGAGACCCCATATCACTCCTGAGTTTATTGAAGCGAAGAGGTTTGGAGCAGTCGAAGATAATTGCCGGCTTTTATTTTTCCGAGGATGACAGGGAATCAGATTCTTGATCTGATTTAAGCTTTGTAGTTCATAAAGATTGAACTGCCGCGATCAGCTCCCACTACTCTAACGAAGCTAGCAGAATTCTGTCAGAAATATGCTCAGCCACCACTGGCATGCATTCATTATAGAAGCACTTGTAGTGGGAGAATTCTTTTAAGCTTGCACTTTCCCAAGATACATCCAAACGGCATTTCCCAATGAAAGCCAGCAACACAACCCACGGAAGGTTCTATGTTCAGAGCAACAGGATATATAGCCTATTAATTTACATACTGCTGGAACCAGAGTGGGATACTGATATGAGCTTCATTGAGCTGAATCTGCGGGGATGCCCAAAAGTTCTCCTGTTTCAAACACAGGTGGAATATCACTTTCGAATATTTTCGGAATTCTTCTCCCTCACTCCCATCAAGCACCTAGGCCTGCTGTCCATTCTGGAGCAGCTCTAAGGCACCGCGCATCTATGACCCTAGCTGACTGGGATACATTTCCCTGAAGGATTGTGACCTCATTGAGAGTTAAGGTCCAGTATCTCGGGATACTCTTGTAAATAAGAGTTATGGGACAAAATCATCGCTGCTATTGACCGCTCCTGGAAAGATGCACGACATCAGCTTCAGACACTACGGACCTCTCAAGCACAGCAAGTGCTTCGAGACCGTGAGGGACTCGTACTAGAGGATTCGGCACCTGTGGCTACCCCGTCCGTTAGCCCGCGGAGCTCAGTGCTGACGAAGTAACCTAAGAAGTCTTTGGTATGCTTGGGTTCGGCTCCGCAGTCGTTACTCGCCCAGGTTGCGGCCTTAGGTAGTTTCTCATTTTCTTGTTTTTTGCCTTTTCTGGCTCAGTGGTCTCGCTCGAAGTGGTTGTTTGCTTTTTCGCGCAGTGCGTTTCCTGCCATTTCTCCTGGTGTAAATGGGAGAGAAGTTTCACTCTCTTCCCTGAGGCGTTCTGTGTATTTTCTTCCTCCACACCCCTTCCCTGGTATTGATAATATTCTGCGCCTCTTCTCTTCTGTTTCGTGATGCCCCCATTTGCAACACTGTTGACCAGGGGTGCACGCGTCCCCTTCTTCCTAGTTGGGAAAGTCGTTGTATTCAAACATAGAAGGCACTTCAGGTACATCTACCGGGATCTCGCTACTCGGCCACGGGGCTTGCCATTCACTTCATAGTTCAGTGGTTCTTTAGGTGGGGGCGCGGGGTTTTCCCTCAATTTGCTCTGTCATTGGTTTTTTTACGTTTCTACTACCCACACTAATTAACTAGCAAGATTTTAGGAAAGGCTTTCCTAGTACTAGGCTCGCGGGTGGAGGCTGCCTCCCCCTAGACACTCGGTCACGCCCGGGTGTAGGCCCCCGGAGCTCCGCCCTCGGTCACTGGGCTTGCCAGTTGGTACATGGGGAGTGAGATTTAAAAACGTGTGGCAGTTTTGACACCAGCTTTATTTCAGTATTTGCTCATAAGGAACTAATTTTATTGTCTTTAAGCCCTTAAAATTCCGGTCGCAAAAGATGCGGAAATCGTCACATCGAAAAATTTTGGAAAGTGCAAGTCTAAACCAACACGGAAACCCAGTGATACAACATTTGGTTACCTCTCCAGCAGATGAAGATCCAGTTTTTTAAAGGCTTGGTCTGTACATGCCAGCCCAACCCAGAACGGGACAAAGTTGTTACAAAGTTACTAATTTGTCAAAAATGATTTAGCATCCAGAACCTGAATTTTTACCGACCCCGCTATGAACAGTCGTTTCATTTCGGGGAACTTGACCCAACTCATCTGAGTCTTCATACCAATGTTGCTGACGACGAACTCGAGTACCAGACTTATCTTCAGAGGGTACTTGCAGAGTCTTCAGTTTTCGTCGTTTGGACGATGCACGGCCCCAATCGGGCGACGCTCTTGACTGGTGCATGAAAACAAAGAAATGAAGCTGACTTTCAATCTTATCTGCAGCAAGTTCTTGCCTTAAGTTCTCCTTCCAGCGAGAAACAAGAATCCTCGATTACCGTGGTTGAGAATAAGCTCAAGTTCACTTTGAAGATTGATTCCCATCCCGCGGATCCTCGGGAGCAACATCCAGCTACCTCTCTCATGGTAAAACACCTTACGTTTGGGGAAAAAAGGAATATAGCCCCGGAAAGAAATAGATTCGGCGCCAACAGCCTCCAACCCATTCCGAGCTTGTCAACGTGCGTTTCCACTTGCGTTACCATCAAAAAATATTCCAAAGATCCCTGCGGTTTCGCCGCAGCGATTAGCATATCCACGTGACGAGGCAGTGGAAGCCCAGTGCATCGCCTCGATTCATAATCATGCCCAACGCCTTCATTCACAAGCGCAGCTCACCCCCGTGATTTGGAAAGCCAAGATTACCAACCTTGGTCACCCCAAGACGATCTATTGTCGCCATTCTCACCTGTGGCCCGACGCACTACGCTATAAGCAGTGGCGTGCTTTTGACAAAGACACTTTTGTTGAGCGAGTTCTTCCAGCTCTCAAGATCTCAGGGATAGGCCCCCAGTGCTTTTCTCATCAGTATGAGACTCAGCAGAAAAGCTCAAACAAGATCATCCATGTGTTGGCAGCTGGCTCAGCAGCTTTCACTTCACGATTCTCGCGTCTCATCCGCGCTACGACCAGGAATTCTTTAGTCTTGAGATACGGTTATGTCCGGCTGCGCTTCTTACGCAAGTCCGGGCAGAATCTCTGGCGTATACCTTCTCGTCCTGGCCGGAAGCATCCGTCCCAATAGGAGGAAATCAACTTTGAAATTGGCAGCTGGCACCTAGCGCAATATCCGGGGTTGGTTGGCGCATTTTTTCTTCAAAACAGAATGAATTAATTGACCGGATCTTTGAGGACTATCACTCTGATCCTTGGAGAAATGGCGTAATCGATCCTCTGTAGAAGACTATCATTGAGCACGTGTAAGACGCATGGTTGTCGTAGCGCTCCGCCAATGTCCTCAGTCCCCCTGATATCATGCAGCATGTAGAGGCGGCTTGGTGCGCTGGAGACGCTTGTCAAGTCATGGACCCCAGCGCACAGCGTCGTCCACTTTTTACTCCGGTCGTGACGCTAGCCGAAACACCCCACCCACGGTTGGAACAAGAGCGTCATCGGTACGCATCGTGCAACGAGCCCGCTCCAAGCCTCTCCACCCTCTACCCGAGTGCCACGACGGACGCCCCAGCGGCAATTGGAGACCTCACGACGCTTACATATTGGCGGTTGTGTCCCAGCGCTATTCATTTGCTTCTCTCTCGTTTATTCGCGCGCGTTTGGAAAAGGCGCTTCTCGTCTTCTTCTAGAGCACGTCAGTTTGCTAGTAGACTCCCTAGCTTGCTTTCACTCTCGTGTTTCTTTACCTTTTTGGGTGGGGCTTTTGGCTCGCTACGCGTCTCCTTTTATCTCGTTGGGGACATCGTCGCGTACTAACCCTCCTCCGCGGGGGACGAATTTCCCCGCCCTCGGGCTAGCGGTCTCCTCGTCCTGCCCCTATCGGTCACAGGACTTGCCCTTTCGGTAGCTAGATAGGGGACAGTTATTCAACTTAGAAAGGGATGTTGGTTTTTACCCTGTTTCCACGACCATTCTCTGAGTAAATAACTACTAGATTTTCGGCGAATTGGTACACAGGGAGTGGTTCTCGGTGTGGGGTGCGGCTTAGTCTCACTTATGTTAGTCCACTAACTTTCCTCACTGCAATTAATTATCAGATTTTCCAAAAATGACACACTCACGCGGTTTTCCAGTTGGTTCATGGGAGCCTCATAATTAATTTTAAAAATTATTAAACGGCGGTGCTCCGCGTCAGGATCAGGCATTGGCCCGACAGAAATATCAAAGTTTACGAAGGTATAGATACCCTCCATTTTTCATATAGATTCGTTTTTGTGCACGATTTTTAAGATCGTTACGTAGAGGGCCAGGCATTGTATTCAAGGCTAAATCTGCATGCTCTGGGGATGAGAAATAAATTCGACTCTTTCCTACTTTACCCTCCTCTGCCTTCTTCCTAGAGTGGCGCGGCGCCTCTGTCGTTGTCCATTCGATGGGCTGCACCTCCACAGGGCAAACGTAAGCCAAATGAAGAAAAAGGGCACTCAGCATCTCCTCTGTCAATCCCTCTGGTATGCGGTGAGCAAGGAGGACAGACTCCACCGGACTCCGCGCCGCCGCCTCTCCGTCCAGCCCCTCCGCCCTCCGCGCGCCGCCCGTAAGCCGCTCGATCAGTATTTGTCCAGAGGCCTCGAATGCGGCGGAATGTGTCCGGGACTGCAAGTTGAAGTAGTTCATCGCGTGTTGGGCAATCGCCAGACAGCCGCGCGCGTCCTCTACTGAGTCGTGCTTCTCGCTCAGGCTCTGGCCCGTAACGGTTTGATAGACGTCTCGCAGACTGGGCGCGGCTCCTGGCTCTCCCCGGACCCCGTACAAGTACGCCGTGTCCACCACCACCCTAATCAAACCGGGCACACAGGTGAGCACTTGACGTACGAGCGAAATATAGTGTACGCAGGGACTCCCTTCCTCCCAAGATTACGTCATCGCCCAGGACACATATGAGACCGTCACGTACGGGTGTCTCAGACGCAAGCTCCTCAGATCCTTGTGGAGGGAGTGTCCGACGAGCAGGGTGCGGTCCGACAGCAGCCCCAGCACAGCCGCCTGGGCGTGTCTCAGCGTGAACTTCGTCAGCCCGAGCGCCTCCTCCGTAATTCCATGGATATTGTCCCTAACCCCTGTGATGGGCCACGCAGGACACACCAACTTGTCCAGCAGCACCTGAGTCCCATAACGTTCGCCGTGCAGTCGATGCGGGTGATCAGAGCGCGGACGGAAGACGACATTCTGGGTATACACGTGGGAAGTACGCAGAAGTAACACTGCCCCGCCCCGTCCTGCCTCCCCCATTACTCGAGCAGAGTACTCACCTCCGACGGATTGTGACCGTTTATAATGCTAATCCTAACCAACGTGTTGCCGTCCACGCTTCCCGTTACAGGATCTGTGGTCTCGCACATCTCGCAATCCATGGCCAAGACGCTAGGGAGTGCTCCAGCCCTGACCGCAAAGGGGGGAAGGGGGGAGAACAGGCGCATGCGACGCACTCACCGCATGAGATGTGTGTGTTTCTGATGACTCACCATGGTCCATGAGCTCTAGAGGAGACCCAAGAATCGTCGAGCTGGAAGGAGTAGTCTTTCTGATACCTCGGGCAAGCCTTGGTTAAGGAGATCAGGTGTTCCCAGGTCCCGGGAGGAGCAGTCGCGGCAGTTGACGGACTTGACGCTCCATCCTGCCTCTCCGTGCTTCGCTCCGGTGCAGCGCGGGGGACCGCAGCTGCTCTTGGGACGGAAGGGGTGGGGGTCGGTGGTTGGATGGCCTTCGCGTTTCGAGGATGGGAGGTAGGAGGCTGCACAGCCCTCGGCGGTGGCATGGATGCGATCTGAGCTGGGCTGCTAATAGAACGAGCTCTTGTCTCGGTGTGGGTAATCGAGTCAGATGCGGCTGTGGCGGGTACAACGCCAGCACCGTTGGAATTGCCTCCAGATTGTAACCGCCGGAGAACCTCTGTGGCGGAGAGAAAGGGGAAGTCTGACGGAGGATGGGACGCTGATTTGGGCTGTGCAAGTGCTTTTACTTCCACCGGTTGGTTGAACGTTGCTTGCTCATAGAGGCTCAGATATGCTGATGGTGCCGGGGACACGACAGTGGAGGGCTGGGAGGATAGACGAGCAGAATGTGATGCTGGTCGTGGAGACGGAACGGCTCCGGAAGAAAGATCCTGGTTATAAGTGATTCCGCCGTTTTGGTGTGTCAATGTTGCAGTGTAGGCTTGTTGACCATGCTGTGTAATACCGTTGGCGGAGTTCTGTGTTCCTCTACTCAGTCGTTGTTGCTTACCTAGAGAAGCCGCTCCGCGGTCCAGAAATATTTCACTTACTGGTTGATCATAGATAGTTGGGTAGGATGAAGACGCTAACGTTGATGTTTGTGGTTGATTGAAATTACTACTTTGTTTGAGTTGAAATGACTTTTTAATCACTTCTTCATGGCCTTGTCGGAGGACTTCATTCACAGTTCCAAATAATAGCGAAGTGTCTTCTAGTTCAATATCTAAGAAAAAATTGAGACCGAAACTCAGCTGGTAAACTATGTATTAAAAATTATATATGGATTACTTGTGCTAATTGAGGAATCATTAGTATTTAGATTCGATTTTCTTGCTTTTTTCTTTTTCACAGAAACTTCTCCAACTTGAGTAGCTTCGACTCTAGGCTAAACAAATATTACTATGGTCGGACGAAGGTGAGCTATACTTACTTCCTTATCACTCTCGTTTCCCTCGTCTTGGAATTGACCGGAAATTCCGTCAAGACTCTTCCGCTTCTTATCCACAGTGGAAGAAGTGATAGCTGACTGATATCATTTATATTGAAAACTATTAAGCGGCTGACGAAACGGCATTTCAAATATTGTATGCCTGAATACTTGATTCTCCATGAAAAAATTGACACTTCGAGCCATTTCTACAGCCCATCGGGGAAGCGAAAAAAGCGCATGGCTTGATAACGTTCGCATCTTTATCTCCACTAGGCTTGTAGAGCACATACTTTTTTTTCTGCTTCGTCTCCATAATAAAGTGTTATTTTCAATGCGCACCCATTGATTCCACGTCGTAATAGGGTTACTACACGTTCTTGATGTGGTAAAGCTTTATGTGCAAAATATGAGACTTTTTAATCTAAGAAATTTTCTCGCCCCTGTTATGCCACGAACGGTGTTCATCTCATCTAGAGTTTTGAAATTATATTTCTCCTCCCTCTCTCAGGTGTAGATTTATTCGCCGACTCGCGGTTTTCCGCACTAACGCTCTTGGTAGGATCATGTGATCAATGAGGACCTGTTAAATTCTGAGGAGCTTGTCGTTCCCACTTACAAACTACGAGAGAAGTGTATAGATCACCTAGGACGCTCTTATGGCACCGGCCGAAGAAAAACAAGTGTTGCAAGGGTTTGGGTTAAAGAGGGGAGCGGTCAATTTACAGTCAACTATAGAAGCTTTATTGATTATTTTCAGCCATTACAACGTGCTCATATTCTTTCGGCTATGCTAGCCTCCAAAACGGCAGGATCTTTCGATGTTATGTGCACTGTGAAGGGAGGTGGAATATCAGGTAATTGTTTTGAGCTGTTGAGCAATCAAGCAAGGACTGTATATTTTCCTCTGACAATATTTCATCATAGGTCAGGCGGGTGCAGTGAGGCTTGGCCTCAGTCGAGCACTGGAAGCATATACTCCGGAGTTGCGTCCGTTGTTACGAAAGGGTATCTATTTCGTTCTCACCAATCTCAGTTTAACTTCAATATTTCTCCGCTTTCTTTCATTAGCTGGAATGCTCACAAGAGATTCAAGACGAGTAGAACGCAAGAAACCCGGTCAGAAGAAAGCAAGGAAAAAGTACCAGTGGGTAAAGCGTTGAGTGTACCTCCGGCACATACGCGATTCGATCGCGGGCGACCTCTTCTATACGATTCTATATAGTAGGAACACCTCTCCCGATACGACCTTCAGCAAATATTAATGATAATATAGCTGCGGTTTACGCCCTGCTTTATGTCATGGCTAGCATGTAATTGTCCTTCTATATTCTTCTCGATACCCATAGCCTTTGGGGCTCTAATCATTAGGTCATTTGTGGAGATGTTCGCGTATTTTCATTTCACTACATAAATATAGCAAAGAGAATCATGCGTTTTCTCCTATTTCCCGCTTGATATCAAGAAACTATTAAGAGAAAGAACCAGTACTTACCCAAACAAACAAGAATCACAAAGATGTTGCCCGTGCCAACGACAATCATATACAAAAATGCGTGATTAAGTGTGCGCGCTGGGAAGTGTAACTTGTCACGTCTTGTTGCCTGTTAGTACTATAAAGGAACAATCAAGGACGATCCATCTTGGCCAACTACCTTCTTCTTACCTACTGGCTAAGGACAAGCATTTGGGTAACTAGAATGTGGTTTACCGTGTTGGAATACTTGCTCTCGCTCACGAGGACCATGTATAAAGTACAGAGAAAGGCCCCAAACAGAAAGAAAATTAATTAATTGTGCGTGGAAGTACTAATATGGTGTGTACAATATTCATACAATCCTAAACAACAAGCAAATGTGATAAACGTTTTACTACTATTTATTTAGCGGCGTTATAAATAAATAGAAAGAAATTTGAGTTCTCAAATAAATAATATCACCATCGTGGTACTAGAATTGAGCGATTGAGCAAGGCCAAATTACCAAGCTAGAAGTCCGGAAAAAGATTTACACTCACACCGCCCCTAAAGCCCGGCTTTCTCATCTTAAGACTGCACACAAGGTTAGATAGAATCGAATAAGTCGTGAGTGTGGCAACTTCAACAATACTGGATTGCTTCCAGGAACCACCTTCAGAGTGAGTTGGCAGCCTTGGGTTGCCAGTGATTTCTGGTGAGGAATCGCAATGTGCTGGAGTAGAAGATACTCTTAAGTAACACGTTCGCGTTGTTGTAAAGTAACAAGGATAGCGTCCGTCCATATACACATAAGCTTTGATACAAATATGCATGTAGTCGAGGCGATAGAAAAATTAAA
>VKHC01000330.1:2838-13205 GCA_015143735.1 Synura sp. LO234KE | reverse complement strand
GACTACAAATTATGAAGGCAATATTACTTGTTGATGTCCCTCATCCCCGCCTCTAGTTACGAATCCTCTTATTTCCCATCTTGGATTGTGTTCTGATTGATCACGATCCAAGCAAAACACGTCTTCAATTATTATACTCGCAAGTGTATTACGAATCCAGTGCATTGATAGTTTTAGATTATTGTATTCAGATAGAGGTTTCGATTTGGAGACGCTCAGATTGCTTCCAATCATATCGACCGTTTCAATCAACTGCTCGATGGCGGCCAACACGTTGATCATCGGTAGCATGCAGCAGTTGTTCTTGCCGTCAATGCAACAACGAGCGCTTCGTCCTCAGTTTGCACAAAGGTCCCATGGTCTCCCGGTTGGACCTCGGTCTCTCAGTTTAAATAAGAAATTAGCAGTTCGGGTTTTAGTGGCCGCAAGTAGATTTCAGAATGTGAGGTGTTAACAACTGCTTCCGTATTCACGAGGGACCTAGCGCCCCTTCCAAGCACTTTATATGCCTGACTAAGAAAGGCATGCTCTTCTAATATATGTGGGCGTCGATCGCTAGCACTCCGTTTCAACGATCGAGAGGCAGGAAAACAAATACAGGGTGTGCAGCGCCCAGCGACATCTATATTGGCGCCTAGTCGCACTAACCCAACATCGACAACTGGGCCACTATTGCTGTGGGCTCCATTCAATGATCTGGTAAAAGGTTCATGCTCATTGAGCTTTCCCGTGAACAGTCGCATTACATTAAAATCCCTTTTAGAAACCTCAAGTTTTGAGTTCAGACAGAGTTCATAGGACGCATTCACAAAAAGTCCCAATAAGAAAGGTTGGAAAACATCAGTGCCTTTTTCATAGAGATTTGACACACCAACTTTCCGCAGACAATGCGCGCATGTCCCACCGCATAAAGCCAGAGTACTAATCACAGGAGGAACGTAATCTGCTACCGCGACCACCAGGTCCAATGTCGCCCCTAGTCCAGCAGCAAACCCAGCTCCAGGTGTAGCAACGGCCTACCGAATACTCTAACTCTTTCTGTCAACAAAAAACCATCCACCCAGAAATCTGACGGGTGGGTATTTTTTCGAGTAATTTTGGAGGGTACTCCCGATCAGCCATCGGCAAAACGCTATTATTACACTGTGTAACAACTGTACTACAAAGTCAACGTTGACAACGTTAAATACCCCACGAGCGAGGGGCATAAACAAAAGATGTTGATGTGGTGCACCATACTAACTCATTTGATTCTTATTCCTTCATTGTCGTGACTTCGACAATTCTTTACTTGAATAGGTGGTGGTGGAACTTTATTGTACATTACCACCTCTATAATTATTCATCCCATGAAGCAGAGAGGTCTTCTCTCATATATACGAAATCTGAAATATATAGACCTCATACGATGACATACTAATTGAGGACCATGTACAATCTTTTCCCACTCCAATTATTTGCTTAATAATGGGCTATGTATTCAGGACTTGATAATATTGATTGAAAATCGTGCAACTTGCAACTGTTTCGGGAGCTAACGAGGAAGAGCCTGTAGAAAACTTAAGCGTATCTGAAGATGGCATTGTGTATGAAGATTTCTCCTTCTCACCGGCTCCCATTTCTTTTCAGACGAAAGCAAGTTTTCTACTATTGCGAGCAGTTTACTGATTTGGGCTAAAAATATTTCGTTCTCCATTACAAGTTTGTTGACTGATGCGATATGAGCTGCCAAGTGACTGAAGAAATGATTCACTAGTTCCAGTCAAGTCACAAGAAAATCCATTCCAACTAAACCAGTTATCTTGGCTCGATATTAAGTAAATTACGTGATAATTGATTGATCAGAACCTCTCGCCATTTAAAAATTTGATACATCTACCAACTGAGAAAGAAATGAATTGCAGTCTTTACGCGGGAGTGTAAAAGTAACACCTCTATGGGTGAAGCATTCAGTTAAAGGTCTGTAATACCGCGGGAAACTTAACGTGTTGAGGTTCCAATATTATGGTGCTCTTTACCAAAATCATTATCTGCTCATTAGCAGTTTGAAAATAATTGAATACAACAAGCATGTAGTGAAACAAGTATAGCACATCACGCGTGCAACGACTGTGGAAGAATATATAGGATATTTGAGAGGTGCATGGGAGTGTTGGCGCTTGTTTCACTACATGCTTGTTGTATTCAATTATTTTCAAACTGCTAATGAGCAGATAATAATTTTGGTAAAGAGCACCATAATATTGGAACCTCAACACGTTAAGTTTCCCATAAGCAGTGTGATAGTTCTAGTGGCACAGTCAAACTTATGCTCTTATATCAGCTTACCCTGGTTGCATGAAGTATGACCTTGACTGTTATGCATTGTGGTATTCCTCTTCAGTATATTTAATGTAAGTATCACCATATGCACATGTTGTCGAAAACATAACTTGTTTCATTCTACACAACACCAAATCCCAAATCTACTAAGTTTTAATTAATTATAGAGTGATATAAAATTTGATGCATTTTGAATTCTAGATTTACATACCAAATCTCTCAACATCGACTGAACACCCGATATGTGAAATATTCGATAATATCACCTACCTGTAATTCCGTACCTCCCATTTTACCTATCTAACCATTTATCTATCGATCTACCATTTATTTTATTTACTTTCCCCTCCGAACACAGAAGAATTTGAACTCAGGTATTCCAGCAGTTCCTTGCAATACTCAGCCAGCGCATATACGGTCTCTGATGGAGGAAAACGTTGAACTCTAAACTAGTGAATGTCTGGCAGCTCCCACACGTGAATTGTTTTTTACATGGTCGAATCGGAATGCGAATAACATCCAAAAAATAAATAATCTGCGCTGATTACGTGCATGCGTCCTCGACGTAACAGTCTTATTTCTTCGTAGATTTATTGTTGTTTTTCCTTGTTCACATCATAAAGTTCCTTGAATTCTTAACGACCTTGACTACGCAGAAGACCTTGGCTGCTAATTCATCTTCTAAATTTATTCATATCAATCTATAGAAATATTTTGCAATAAGATATTAACTCTGGCACTGAGCAAACTAGTTCTAACTTCGATGTTGTTTCCCCCTAAGCAACATCAACGACGTTACTACTCGTCTACCACGTTTCAGGCATCCCACCGCTACACTCACTACTACCACTAGCGCTGGCACCTAAGAACTATTGCTAACAAGATCGCATTTCATCCGTCTTTTCCTAGTATCGAGAGATATCTTTCTTGCAATTTTTCACTTTTTGCTACTCCTCGTAAACGAACTACATGACTTTCGAGTATATTAGGTTTGTTGCTCCGGGTGTAGCGCCCGCTTTCCCTCTACTCGGTCACGGGACTCGCCATTGGGTACATAGAGGGTGGTTATTTACAAGTAGGTGCCCTAGGCTATGTTTGACTTCCTGTCTTGTCTCTCATATTTACCACTTCGTAATAAATAACTATTGGATTTTCGGCATTAGGTTTGTTAGCTACCACAGGGGGATCGAATCTAATTATTCCTGTGTTAATCACGCAAGTATGAAATGAGTCGCTCTATCCAAGAAGTACGACGGCGTTTCCTCCCGAACAAGCAGCCAAGTCGTTGAGCGAGTGTTCGATTCAAACTTATTTTCTTTTCTTTTGTACGCTCACTCTCGCATAAATTTATTTGTATTTTCCTTGTCATTAGTTTCCTCATAACTAGCCGTGTGGGGGTGCGTAGGGTATCGACAAAGAGGAGAGGATTAAGGCGTCATCGCAAATTAACTATTAGATTTTCGGGAAATCGACATAGAGGAGAGGATTAAGGCGTGAAGGAGTTTCAATCGCCCATTCCTATCGAATATTCTTACGAAGCACGACGAGAGGCAAATTATTGGAAATAATAATTGTCGAACTATATTAATTTATACTTTTAGGAATCTAGCAGGCCTTGCCCGATCACACCTCACCGTTTCTCTCGTCTCATCCAATTCACTCTATCCCACCACCTTATCGAGTTACACACTGCTTGTCACCCCTTTTCGAACATACTATCATCCAACTCTCGTTTCCTTATCGCCTAATAGGAGTAAGAGCCGACGGATGACCTGAAAAACTATGTTTACTCACCTATTCGTGTTACTGGATTATAGTTTCACAACCAGTAGTTAAGCTGATAGCATACATAAGAAGTTGAGCTTAAGACCTGCCGACTTCCTAGCTGGCAAGAAATATAACCCAGATATTGAAACGCTTGATGGTGCTTCAGGTCATACCTCTGTCGTTCCTTTTTAAATTGAACGATCTTCATTCAGAGTAGTTTCCTATCACAATTAATCAGTAAATCAACTCTACGAGGACACAATGCGAGCGTACTTACCTCATCATTCAGCTGAAACAAACAAGTGTGAAGCAAAATAGGGCTCAATCGGCGCATATTCTGCGCACCTTGCGCTAAGAAAAAATGACAGGAGTTACATGTAAGAACTTGAGAATGTAAAGAATAAGGTTATCAGAATCAGTGCAAATGATTTCAGGGTAAGTGCTGGTAGAGTTGGTAGAGAAGTACAGTATTCTTGAAAAGTAGAAAATTGGATGAAGGTATATAAATCGATTGAGGAAATAGCATTTAGATGGGGTGAAGGAGGTCTAATTATGTAATTTAGCACGCAAATAACCACAATTGGTCATCTTATTGTCTGGGGACCTAAAATTGGACTCACCGTCTATAATGACCGCGCACTATTTCAGAATTTCTACATGGTAAAAACACTATGGAATTACCGGCTGTAAAATGAAATAGTACTCATGGTCTAGAAGAGGTTAAATTTTTTAATGAACTGACCTTCTGTAATTATATGACGCTTCGCATGTTATCCATGAAATGACAGTAGAAGAAAAATCGAATAACCTTCTGCAATATTTACGATATAAACTAGTTCACGCAAAGAATAATTTATCATTCTTGGGTAGAATTACCTCCTGTAATGATCATATCACAGTGAAGGATATTGATATGATCGCATCGACCATATCATTGGAAATACCGGCTGTAAAAACGATAAAAATCCCAAATCATGAAATTTGAAGGACCGATTATAAGGACTGACTTTCTGTAATCATATATCGTGTCGCATAAATTATGTTCGATGGGAAGGATGAACTGAAGCATGAATTCAATTGAGTCACCTTCTGCAATAATTGAGACATAACCCAGGTCACGCTATGAATAATTCATATATGTAGCTGACCGTCTGTAATAATCATCTCATAAATTTCCCGATGTTTATTCAGTAATTACTCAATAAAGTCAAATTACCGGCTGAACAAATCATGCAATATCCCATCATGCATAGCACATGATATCAGATATGTAGGCTAGAAAGTGATGTCGAACTACCTTCTGCAAGATTGTGAGACCACCCATGTCATGCAAGAAATAATTTATAATTATGAGATATTATGGGATTGAATTACCGCCTGAAATCATCATATCAGAGTTAAGGATATTGATATGATCACATCGACCATTTCATTAGAAATACCGGCTATAAAAACGACAATAATCCCAGATCATAAAATTTAAACGACCGATTATAAGGACTGACTTTCTGTAATCATATATCGTGTCGCATGTATTATGTTCGATGAGAAGGATGAACTGAAGCATGAATTCAATGGAGTCACCTTCTGCAATAATTGAGACATAACCCAGGTCACGCTATGAATAATTCATATATGTAGCTGACCGTCTGTAATAATCATCTCATAAATTTCCCGATGTTTATTCAGTAATTACTCAATAAAGTCAAATTACCGACTGAAAAAAAAGCAATATCCCATCATGCAGAGCACATGATATCAGATATGAGGATGAAACAACCAAAAGAAAACTGAGAATAGACTAACTTTCTGCTCAAATAATGGCATAGCTTAGGCCATGGAGAGCGTGAGACAGATCGCTTAATGGACTTACAGGCTTCAAGAATCATGTAAATATATCCCAGATCAATTTCCCTACTGGATCTTCATAAAACAGACTCACAGGCTACAAGAGTCATAATATAACGGCAATAAAAAAATAGTATTGCATCAGAAAATAGACTGACTTTCTGTCATATTCGCATAAGAGCAGCAGTCGTATATTTATTTATTTATCATATATTCTTTTCGGAGAGGACTCACGACCTGTAAATATACGATCATAACCAAGTTCAGGAATTTCAGAAGTGAAACTGTGAAATAGACTCACAGCCTGTAATGATCGTATCATGCTCGAAGACTTCGACAGAAGAACTAGGAATTATAAAGTATACTCACAGCCTGAGGAAATCATATCAAGGCAGAAGACTTCGACAGGATAACTAGGTATTATTAAATAGACTGACCACCTGCAGTAATCATATCATAATCTATGATACGCCAGAATATTATATTACTCACTTTCTGTAGTTATTATTTCGAATCCCAAATGATGTACATATCAACATATGCAAACGACATAGCCTCACCGCCTGCGATTATCACCCAACTCGCATGTTTTGCACATATCTACAAATGCAAATAGCATAAGCTCACCGGCTGTGATTATCACCCAACTCGCAGGTTACATACAAAGTAATATACAAATGACATAACCTCACCCCCTGCGATTATCAAATCCGATCGTAAAAAGATGACGTAAATCGATGAAACAGACTCACATCCTTAGTAAGTGAGTTAATCAGAATTTTAAAATGCGCATCCTATTTTTAGGAATCGAGCGAACTCACCTTCTGTAATGATGATATCGGATCCAATGCAATCAACATATTGAAAATTAATAAGAGTATTCATCAAGTAATGAAGGAGGCTCATCATGTCATGAGACGAAATTTGGAATGGTCTCACCTACAGCAATATCGTAACATATCCCAACTGGTAATGCGACGGTTACGTACGACCCGTGCAATAGACTTACTGCCTGCAAGATTCGTGAAATATTTAAGGTAATATTCGATTTACCCGTGCAATAGACTTACTGGCTGCAAACATTGAAAGATTTAAAGACACGAGTTGGTTGAAAACATAGAACGCAAAATAATATCCCAGGTGAACTATGTTAAGAGTAAACCAAATATGGGCGAGTCTTACGTCCTGTAGAACGTATGTAGAAAGTATTAGCATGTTGTTGACTGCGTGCAAGATTAGAAACGTCTAGGAATAAACTCACAGACTGCAATCATCGTGTTACATCCCATTCGAAGCACACGAGGAGTACATAAATATCGTGAGTTATATAAAGCCTTTGGAACGAACTCACCTTCTACGAATATTTACATCACATCGGAAGTCAGGAAAAATGATAACAGAGTACTATTTCGTAAACTCACGGGCTGTACAAGTCACAACATAGCCCCAGTCAAGAATGTTATGAGCGATATGTAACTAATTTACCTTTTTTTTCATTTCATCATACCCAAAGTTATATATATATATATATAGATAGATAGATAGATAGATAGATAGATAGATAGATAGATGATAACAGTGCGCAACAAAATTGACTCACGTCCTGGAATAATCATGAAATATACCATTCATGCAAATCAGAAGTATTATGCAAATGGAATGGACTCACCTTCAACATAACCATAACATACACGAGCAGATAATATGGTGACTACTACCCATAAAATAGACTTACAGTCTGCGATAGTGAGAAAATATTTAAGGTACTGCGCAACCGACCCAACGAATAGCCTTACTACCGGCTGCGGACAGGTGAACATCCGAGGGCGCGAGTTGGTATGGAAATATTGAACACGCATATTGCACCCAAGGTGAACTATGCAATGAAGTAGATCAAATAGGGGGCAGTCTTACTGGCTGTAGAGGTAAAACAAGCATATGTATTGTTGGTTGGGTGAAAGATGAGATACGTCTATAGAGTACGCTCACAGCCTGCAATTATCGTATTGTATCACACGTAATGCGCTGAGAGAGTTCAGGTTAATAGCAAGTACTCACCTTCGAAATTAATTATATCATATCCCAGTGAATGGATTAGGGAAATCATCCACGAAATAGACTTACTGGCTGGAATATTCATAACATGTGAAGAGCAAGCACAAGTATATTGAATACGCTCACAGGCTAGAAAATTTGAATTGACGAAATACACCCAAGGTGAACTATTCGGTGAAGTAGATCAAACAAGGGACAGTCTTACTTTCTGTAGAGGTAAAATAGGCGTATGTGTAATTGGTTGAGTGTAAGATAATACACGTTTATGGACTATACTCACAGCCTGCAATTATCGTAGTATATCACACGTAATGCGCTGAGAGAGTTAAGGTTAATGCCACGAGTTACCTTTCGGTACAATAATATCATATTCCAGTGAATGGATTAGGGAAATCATCCAAGAAATAGTCGTACTGGCTGCAATATTCATAACATATGAAGAGCAAGCACAGGTATATTGAATACGCTCACCGTCTGGAACAGTTATATCACGATAAAATACAGCATTAGCCGTCTCAAGGCAACTCACAGGCACAGGTATATTGAACACGCTCACCGTCTGGAACAGTCATATCACGATCAAATACAGGAATAGCCGACTCAAGGCAACTCACGGGCTGCAATAATCGCATTATCGTATTACGTATTAAATCAAATGTGATGAATGCGAGGAGTAATAAGATGTTTATGAGTGCACTCACTGGCTGCAATTATCGCTTTATATCCCATTTGCATGAAGTATAGCCCTTTGGAAAGAGCTCACCTGCGGCAACGTATTTTCATGTCGCAAGTCATGTAAATGCTGATGGAGTACTATTGCCGAATCTCACCGCCTGCGATTATCGCAATTTTGATATCCAATTACATGGGTCGGTTCAGGTAGATCTATGGCGAGTACTCACCTTGCAGAATAGTAATAGTATTATATCCCAAACCAACAACAGGAGAATAACTCAAAAAATAGACTTACTGGCTGGAATATTCATAACATGTGAAGAGCAAGCACAGGTACATTGAATACGCTCACAGGCTAGAAAATTTGAATTGACGAAATACACCCAAGGTGAACTATACGGTGAAGTAGATCAAACTAGGGACAGTCTTACTTTCTGTGGACGTAAAATAGGCGTATGTGTAATTGGTTGAGTGTAAGATAATACACGTTTATGGACTATACTCACAGCCTGCAATCATCGTAGTATATCACACGTAATGCGCTGAGAGTTAAGGTTAATTCCACGAGTTACCTTTCGGTACAATAATATCATATCCCAGTGAATGGATTAGGGAAATCATCCAAGAAATCGACTTACTGGCTGCAATATTCATAACATATGAAGAGCAAGCACAAGTATATTGAATACGCTCACCGTCTGGAACAGTCATATCACGATCAAATACAGCATTAGCCGTCTCAAGGCAACTCACAGGTACAGGCATATTGAATACGCTCACCGTCTGGAACAGTCATATCACGATCAAATACAGGATTAGCCGTCTCAAGGCAACTCACGGGCTGCAATAATCGCATTATCGTATTACGTATTAAATCAAATGTGATGAATGCGAGGAGTAATAAGATGTTTATGAGTGCACTCACTGGCTGCAATTATCGCTTTATATCCCATTTGCATGAAGTATAGCCCTTTGGAAAGAGCTCACCTGCGGCAACGTATTTTCATGTCGCAAGTCATGTAAATGCTGATGGAGTACTATTGCCGAATCTCACCGCCTGCGATTATCGCAATTTTGATATCCAATTACATGGGTCGGTTCAGGTAGATCTATGGCGAGTACTCACCTTGCAGAATAGTAATAGTATTATATCCCAGACCAACAACAGGAGAATAACTCAAAAAAAGGACTTACTGGCTGGAATATTCAGAACAAATGAGGAGCAAGTATAGAGCAAGTATCACGATCAAATTCAGTGTAAGGTGATTTAAGAAAACTCACTTTCTGTGTTATTTATATCCCACGGGATGTATCCGAGGAGGTCATAAATGACATCGTTATATATAATATCCTCCTGTGTTGTGAACTAAACGCACCTGAACGCATTATCCCATGTGGTTACAATTAAAAGAAATAGTCGATTTGAGTGAACTTACCTTCGGCAACAGAATCATATCACATCGCAAGTCAGGTGAATGCTCATCGAGTACTATTGGATGAGCTCACGGGCTGTAATAATCGCATTATAGCCCCAGTCAAGAATGTCAATTGATGTATATACAAAGCTAATTTACCTTTTGTAGTTATTAAGGCATATAAAAAGTCATATGAATATATGAGAACGCAACAAAATTGACTCACATCCTGGAATAATCACACAATATACCATTTATGCAAATCAGAAGTATTATGCTAATGGA
>VKHC01000329.1:0-13237 GCA_015143735.1 Synura sp. LO234KE | reverse complement strand
ATAATTAAGATGTGTCTGTAGAGACGAAAATGGCGAGAAAGAGGAAAAGGAAGAGAATTGCAAGTTATGCTCGACTACGAAGAAATAGAATTTTGTTAATAACTAATATTATCTATTTATTCAAAAAAGTAATACTCGTGGGGAAACCAGAGTTCCATCGCTCACTGGATAAAAGCGGGTGAAGCAATAAACACCCTTAGAATAGCGTATACTAAGTTGTTGAAGATCTGAGAGACCTAAAAACTAGTGTGAATCAAATAAGAATTGTGCTTATGTAAATTTCCAAGAGAAATTTTTGATTGGTGCTGATATGATTCTTATCCGAAATAGCCCACACAAGTCAGTCCACACCGGACAGCCCGAACTGCCGCAGATTTTTTGGAACAGTGGACGGGAGATGTTGTGGTTAACAGAATGTTGCACTTGGCTTACTAGTATGTAACATTTAAATATACCTATGCTTATCTAAGTGGCTCAGTCTGTTTCCTAGTACCGCGCTAGAATAGAGATTAGGGTTAGGGTTCTTTTTACCGCATCCTATCTACGGAAATACTAAAGCTAGTACTCTTTTTACGGTACTCTTTTTACGGCATTCCCTTTTCAGAGCAACTCTTTTTACGGTGATTTAGAACCACTCTATAGGGTAATTCTTCAGGAAAACTCTATAGAATTCTTTCTTTAGAGCCCTCCTATAGAATAATTCTTAAGTAAAACTCTATAGAATCCATTCTTTAGAACCACCCTATAGAAGCATTCTAAAGAAAAACTCTATAGAAGATTCTATTGAGTCACCCTATAGTGCCTTTCTGTTTTTGAGCGCGTAAACCGTATATAGAACCCATATATAGAATTCTTTTTACGGTCATTCTACCACTCTATTTACGGTTACTCTACACCGATTCTATAGAGTAAAAATTTTAGTCCACCGATGCCACTCGTTCTCTGGACTAGCCAGTCTCGGTTCATAGAGAGTAGCTACTAGTTTGCTCGGGTATTTTCGGGAAGTTATTCTATCTTTATACTGAGTCCGTCTTAAACGACAACCACTATGTGGTGGAGTTGGAGTGGGCGCACTCCTCCTCTTGCTGCTAACTAATAACCATATCAGTTATAAACAAGAATTTACCTGATTTCATTAAGAACTTCATGAATTAGTTGTAGCGACATGGTCAGGGGGACAACTACTAGTCAGGAGGGCTCCACCTTGCTGTTTTCATCGTCGGGACAAGAATCTGAAGGCACCGGGCGCAAGTAAAAATATCCGTCTGATTTATCGTAGTGGTGTATTCTGTGACATTGACTTTTGAAAGAACATCAAGCTTGACCTAAATAGCAATTAACTGCTAAATATTCAGGTGATATTATGATTAAAAGCATTCAATGATTGTCCTGAAGAATTTAGCATATGTTTAAGTTTCGAATCCACGACTAAATAAGAAGAAGTCAATAGGTTGAAAGTCAAACGATGAAGTCTTCTAAGTCTGCATATACATCGTCGTCAGATTCGTCGTCCCACCGACCCTCTTGCAACCAGGCGTTTATTATCTGGTTCCGACTGAGCAGCTCTGGGGTGGACGCAACAATTGTCGAAGGAGCTTCAAGTGAATCTGATCGGCGAACCATAAAAATAAAAATACGAAAAGCCATTCATTCGCTTTGTAGAGATTCCCACTGGTTGAACGAGTATGTTCTCAACACGCAGGCTATATAAAATATGTGATACAATTATACCAGGAGAGGAAGCGCACCTTTTCGACGCCGTTTCCTCTTCAAACGGTGCAAAATGGGGTCTGAGACTGCGTTTAAAAATAAATTTATTTCAATGATAGAAGCAACACTGGAGCTTATCTATATCATCTCCAATATCTTAAGGGTAATATGAAAGGTGATAGATTACCGAATTCAAAGCCGTTTCTTACGAATGCTCCGCCAAATTCTAAATCCGAAATCTCGTCAGAACTCGATCCCTTCTTCACGCTGGTATTTGAATAGCCGCGGGTATCTGAATCTATAGTATTCCGAATATTTTCAACCTTAACGAGGCGCCGTAAAGTGGACTTTTGCTTGCTCGAGTGCGAGGGTGCCTCAAGCAACGGAGGATGCCAACATATACCAACCAAGGCTTCCAGAAGTATGACTTCACAGGCCCCAACAATCGACCCTGATTCCTATTTCACGCAGTCATAAATGAAAAGAATGAAAAGATAACACTCGGAGATAGGAAGGTAATGCTCTTTACTTGAAAGGTACTCGCGCGGGTTTTCGCTAATAGTCGATTAGCAGCACCATACACTTGCTCCACTAACTTTATCAACCTCTTCTCGCCACTGTATTGACAGCGCTTGTTAATGGCTACCTGCACTTTAACGGTGTTGTCGTGAAAATTAAAGAGGGAAATAATGGCGCGTAGGACAGTCCCGCAAAGGGGCTTCGAACACAACACGGAGAGCAGGGGCATCTCCTCCACAAGGAAGGATTTCTGAGGCCCACTGTTGTTATCGTTGTTTTTGTTGCTAGTCCTGGGACTGAACTCACGAGGATTATCCGTTTCATCCCTACGATTGTTGTTCGGCTGGATTTCAAGAGAGGACTTGTCCATAATCGCAGCCTCTAGATCTTCAGACCATATGGGAACTCTTTGACCGTTTCTTTTGGTTCGAAACGATTGCTGTACTTCAGCGCCATGTCCTCGACATTTGCGATCACTCTCTCGCAGGAGAGTCTCTATTCGCTGTCTCGTACGAGATAACTCATCACGAAAAGTACCAAAAATTTTATCAACAAGAAGGAAAATTTTTCTTCGCGCACTTTTTGACACGAGTACCGACCAGTATCGACGAGTATCATTCTTTATACGCTCCCCCCGACTCGCAGCTTCGCAAAGCACTGTCGATTCAAAACTGAAATTCGCCAAGATGGATGATAAAACGGTCCAATGATGAGCGAGGGATTGTTCATCCACGAGTTCCTTTACCCTGTCGCTCCCTACTCTGTACTGGTTCCTCTTAACGAAAAGCGGTTCTAGAAGGCCACTGATTCGCATCACAACCGAGGCCACCACTCCCTCAATCAAAGAGCATCTTCCTCGGATATCTCGGCCAGTCAGGCTAAGATTCATCGATGCCTTCGAGAATACTGTTTGCTCTACCACAGGAATGGGACCAAGACTAGGACGCCAGCCAATTTCTTTTCCAGGGTTACCCGGCCGCCTGGATGACTCCCCGTCGTTGCATACCCCTTCGCCCGACCCTTCACGGTATATAGGGTCTATTGCTATCACCTTTGTATTCCCGTTAAAGGACGAATCTGCTTCATGGGACCGCTCCGTTGAGCGCGGACACTGATCGCCTCGAATATTACCGTTGAAGTGATCACACATATCCTGAGATGACTCGGAATAAGGCTGCGCATAATTATGACTGTTGCTTATTGAACCACGCGACGGTGGAGTGGACACGGACATGGTGAATGCAGTACAGGGATCCTTCTCCCGTTCGCTCGGGTCCTCTCCCAACGACTTGATCCCGTCAATCACAGATTGGCATATCCGCTGGTGCTCAGATGGATCTTCACTAGTGAACGAGATCGCGCATTACAAGTTTTAGATTGTGAACATAATCCGCGAAGGCTACGTGATGTCACTGACTGAGAATTAGTAAAATTCATAAATGATTTGTATTCCGCATCCAAATAAGGCACAACTCCCCTACCAAACTCACAAGTAGAGAAGCGCGACTTCCGCTAACAAGCGAAGGGGTTGTGGAGCGGGAATGAAAAATCTCTCCACGAGGGCAAGTATTCGGTAGCCTACAGCAGCATAATCGTTCTCCTCCACCTTGCGCTCTTCACCATTCAATTTTGTCCCCTGCGATCGGAAGGCCTTGAGACGCTCTAGGTACTTCTGCAGGAGCGCGTAAATCATGGAGATGAGACGACTGTAAAATAATTTTGACATTTTCTCAAACAACTTGTAGGCAAACAGATTATCATCATCAGCTATCTCCTTTAAAGAGACAAGCTTTAGAGAGGAAATAGCTTACGAGCTAAGCGATGATGAAGGAGAGTAATTATGGTGAGAATGTCGTACTTCTAATACGTCCTGAGACACTCCAGCCTCGATCGCAGAGCACATCTGGTTCGCCACGTACACCTCCGAGCACTGGGAAGACTCCCTTGAAACTCCACCCACTAACAAATAAGGTTACCATATCATGCCACTAATACAGATCAATATTAACAGTACCAATGTTCACATCATCGTCCTAGTTTACCTGGGAAAACGAAGGTTTCGTTTACGTTTCCCGTGGATCCTCGCAACCGCTTGAGTACCTGAATCTCTGCCTCCATCGCCTCCTTTTTAACGCGCATCAACACTCGCCGCAGACACTGCTTATTGTACTCAAGACAGTTCGACAGCTCTCGTCGTTCGTCTTTCTTACTCCTCCCTCTACTTGGTCGGGGCGAATTAACATGAATTCCAAGCAAGTGAACGATAATTTTCCAATAGTAGGCAGCGACTCGGGCAGTGGACGCAAATGGGTCAGGAGGATGGGAGGATGACAACTGAGCGCAGAACCGACGAATACATTCGGCCGGTGGAGCAGACGATCCCAAGTGCTCACAGGGAATTTCTCTGACACTGTTATTTACCAGACGTGACTTAGAACAGGGAATAGAGGAGGAATACCCTTGCTGTTCTTGTTTTTCATTTTGGTCGCCCTCTATACTAAGAGTGACACTAAGATTGACCGCCGACTGGCCATGACCCGTGTCGCTTTCCGACCCTTCATCGTCGACGATCCGCTCCCGACTGAAAGACATCGTTCCTCTTCTGTTCGTTCTTTGAGCGCTGGACTCAAAATCAGAAAGGTCAGAGAGCTCATTATAAAGTGAAACGTTCTGAGCCAGCGCCGCACGGGTCAGTCTCTGCCTTCGTGGTCGCCGTGTCGTTCCGTCCGATTCTCGGGGAACCTCCGCCGTGTACAACCCCATCCATACTTCCTCTACAGACGAGTCGCAGATGGACACTTGTATGTCCCTGAGCAGAGCCAGGAGCTGACGCAGGTCGTAGTCGGTGCTTCGACGCTCGAGGTCCCCGAGACAGTCCTGATGTGTCCATTTCTCGAGCAAATCTAACTCAGTGTAGATCATCGCGCAAACTGAAACGAGACTGAAAATCGCGACAGGCAGAGGAGTCCTTGATGCAGACAGGACGGCAACCGCCCCTGGGCGACAGTCTGCATCCTCCATGATAAGGACTCCACCGTCGTTCACGTCACCGCCACCGCTGCAAAGGTCACCACCACGCTGCCCGTGACGAGCATAGCCTCCAGGTGGGGAAAGGCAGCTTTTAGGAGATTGCGCAGAGGGCAGCGAAGTGCCGTTTAGATGAGATATACATTCCCGTTTACTTTGGAGTAAGAAGAGAACCAGCTCAGAGGTGGAGAAGCCGTCAGCTCGCAAAGGTACCACAGAACTGCAACCACTGGATTCCAGCAGCAATTCCCTGGGAGAGGGAGGTAGAGGACTGAATTGGTGGCTGGCGGAGGGGATAAGTAAGGGCTCGGAATTATTCCCCTGACATTGATCTGATCCCATGCTCGCCCCGAGGTCTCGTGACTTCCTCCCGCCCTCCACCGCGAGTGGAGAGGTCAGAGCAGCTCCTCGAGAACGCGACGACAGCGAGGTAGTTGTTAAGGTCGCATAGCACAGGTCTGTCCACGTGTATTTCTCCGCTGACCGCTGACACAGGGACAACAGGGCGAGAAGAGAGCAGGTTGCCTGTCGGAGCACTGCATCGAGGGCGGAGAGTGAAGGGGAAACAGGAAAGTATGGGACAGTGTTAGCTCACGGGATGGCATCATTCTACCCTGTCGTCCTCTCTACCTGATCCATCGCAATTGTCCACGGTGCCTCGCGAGGAATGTCGGGAATCAGCGAGGATCCACAGGAACGCCTTTACAGCAGACAGGCTGATCTCTTGGTGAGCGCGGATCCGGACCGACAACTCCTCGGCCGGGTCGGCGCATGGAAAAGGCACATTTACAAATTCCCTACTATCCTCTTCCACAACACAGTCAGCATACATCTCTCTGGTATTGGCCCCGGTGTCCCAAGCAAATGGACTGGGTTCTGATTGTTGGGATACAGGAGCCAAGTCAGTTCGATAAGTGCCACGAATTGGGCATCCCTGACTTAAGAAATGCGCCCACGCCAATAGGCAGCTCCGCACAGTTAGGCCGGAACTAGTGTCCGTGGGATTATCCGTATCGTCGCCAGTTGGCTGGTCTAAACCAGGAGCGGTAGATCCGCAGGAGTTCGTGTCGACCACGCCGTGTCCACCGTGGCCTGTTCAGATGCGCATGACGTCCATCAGTCATAGCAAAGAAAGCGAGGAAGCCACTAGAAAACAAAATCAATTACTATCACATGTTTCAAGATATTGAGTAGATCCTGTCCCTAGTCTGACGAACCTGATATGAGCGCAATCGCGACATCGTGCAATGTAGTGCGCAGACTGTCGTAAGGTGCCAGTCGCGTGTGGAGATACCACAGGAGCCTAAGACTCTCCCCGATCGGGAGGCTCAGCTCATAGTCCTCCAGCTCCTGTCCCTGCCCGTCCAGATCGGGGGGGAGCAGACGAACGACTCCTCGTACGTACACCTCGTAACTATTTCCGCGGGGATATGGGGGGCCTGCCAACTCCAACGGTCGAGGTCCCATGTCCGAGGAGTAGACTGGGACGCAGCAGTGCTGAAGCATCATATGCAGCAATGCTTGCTGGATGAGGATCAGTGCCTCCGGACAGACGGATCCGCCGCAGCTCCTCTCGTCACGGCCCTCCCCTGTGTGCATGGATCCACGTCCTCGGGGTTCTCCCCCTCGCGGCCCCTCATCCTCCGAGGGACGCGTAGTCTCTACCGGTCGTCCCAAATTGAGCAAGGACGTGGTCAGAACAAATTTGCTCTCCCAGGAAGACCGGTGGAGAAATATTTGTGCGAGGATCCTCCCCAGGTCAATCTGACGGCTGGGAGGCAAACGTTCCAACCACATTACCCCCAACCGCAGCGCCGTTAGGTGTGTACTCCTGCCAGTGGGGTTATACTCACTCCTCGGTATTATGTGAACAGAGAGAGCGGAGCGGAGAGCCTCGTAGGCTGTGTGTTGGTCGGCGTTGGAGTAGACGGCGAGCACAACTGGAGCAATTGCATGGACAGCAGTGGGTGTAAGCGAGAACAGGTCGTGGGCGAACTGCACCCAATGTTCCTTCCGATTGTACTCCTCTCGCTGTGGAGTCCCATCGGAGGTCTTATACAGCCCGAGTACACTTGAAGAAGTACGAGGCGGGAGGGAGGAGGGTGGGCGTAGGATCAGAGGGAGTAACTGTCGGAGTATGGAGCAATGAATGCGCACGGAAAGTATAGCGGGGTGGGGGTGGGGTAGCGGCGATGGCTCTCTTCGGCTCTTCTCATTCTCTCCCCCTAGCCGCTGGTCCTGCTTCAGCAGTCCCCGTAAGAGACGTCCCAGTATTTCATTTCTACTGTCCGGGAGCTCCTCAAATATCACGAAGAACAGAGCAGACAGCAGTTGCGTAAACCAACTTTCGTCGCTTGGATTGGATGCCCCTCTCAGAAAAGGGAGAGATCCGAAACACGAAATAACGACGTGTGGAGAGCAGATGACGTGGAGCAAGGCAGAGATAATCAAGGAGAGGCTTGCACATGGAGGTGCACAATTGTCGTCTGTAAATACAGTTGGTGCTGGCGATGGCGAAGGTGGTGTTAGCGGAGTCGATGCCGTCTGCGATTCTCTATTTGACCTCGACAGCGAGAGTCTAAGAGTAGCGATGAAAGAAGTGTTCGGAGGAGGCATTGATTCCGGCGGCTGCCGCACAGCATCTCCAGCTAGAAGTAAGGTTGTACTATGTGATGATTTACAAGATGTTATAAGGTCCCGGCAACATCTAGCCGCTTCTCTTATTACCCAATCTCCAGATAACGCCTTTCTCTGAGGTTCTTCATTTTCAGGAATATTATTGAAGCTGGCGTCAATAATATCTTGACCGCTGAAGTAGGACAGACACAACGCTAGGATAAGGAGGACGAGCCCTCGACCACAACGAGTGTACACTTCTTCGTTACACTTCGGCTTCAATAATAAAGATATGTCAGCAATAAAGGAGCGGGGAGGAGAAGGATCAGCGACATTATTTTCCGTAAATATTTGATGAAGTAGTAGATATAATTGAACATCAGCGAGTGATAACGGAGGCGAAGGAATGTTCGGTGCACTTGGCCGACAAGGCACTCCAGTTATTGCACTGAAGGGCTTTTTGATTTCAGAAATCATTTTAAGCGACATGCTTTCGAGGAAGTCCACCAAAAACGAACATCCATTGTGATATTGGTAATACATGCAGAACGTGGAGACAGCTGAGTCGAATGATCCCCTCAAAGGATGCGGCACGAAAGAATAGATTGTTCGAAAAGTTTGAGCCCAACCAATTTCGAGTCTAAGATGAAAAATAGATGGTAATAAAGAGCTGAACACTGACCTATGTAATATCTATACACACTAAATACCCACCTTACATTGAGTACCTCCAAGCAAATGTGAATCAATCGGACATATTCTCTTTCATTATCGAAATCAAACCTTTGGGTAAGCCTCGACTGGCACGGAAAGTGGTCAGGTTGATAATTGACAATAATTGTTTATAACTACCTGAAAACTCTTAACATTCTCGTAAGAAAGTTTATGTAAGAATTCAAAAACTAAGTCCGCCGATTTCAGGGCGTTGCATTTCTTCCAAAATGCGTCATCTCTCAAAATCGCAACTATTTGACCTTCATTTAAGTCCTCCATCGTCAAAATTTAACGCATAGAAAATCAAAACGTGCAAAACGACGTGTTTGAAAGATTGACATAATTTAAGTTTTCCCTTTAACTAGTGGCAATTCATTTTGAAAGTTGGTTCCGGTTTTCATTGGACCCATCCTTCAAATCGCCTACCTCCAGCTAATGTCTCTATGACGGTTAGAGTTAAGTTATACTGAAATTAGTATTAGAATAAAACTTGCACAAGCGTGGGAGCTCTTTTCACTAGTTCTTGTTCTAACGCACGTTACGGCATTTTCGGTTGCAAGAGATAATCATCACTATTTCGATGCACGGATATAAAGTTCGCTAAGGTACTTAGGCGTTTATGAAACAGTCATGTTTTGCTACACTTTTTAACATGGATCTAAATTTTTGCTTTCGTGTCTATATTTCTGATTAAATATTCAAGACATAGTTTACAGTTAACCAGACGATGGTGGGTAAACCACTGGTGCTGTCGCTCTTTGGTGCTTGCGATATTCCCGCTGTGTCGTTTAGTGCCCTGTCCCTGCCAGCAACTTAGGCTATCCCGGTCTCTTCAGCATAATATATTATTATTATTTTTATTATTATCACGATCTTTGTCATCTGCTATCTAGCGGTGATCCCAATGCGACATTTTCCGGTTATACGAAGGAGTTTTGTTGCTACAGTAGTACGGTTCTTAATACTCCTCGATGAGGGGCGGTGACTATGCGCACCTTCTACCTACTAATGATTTTAGAGCCAGCTGTATACCACCTAGAAGCAGTGGTTGTGCGAGAGCGCACTACTTTCAGAATCCCCCTTCTGCTGATAGCAAGAAAGAACTGCCCGTTAGTACATCAGTGCGCCTTTTCTTCTTGCCAGCTGTAGCAATCCATTCTACATTTTTTTCAGGAAAATCTTTATTTACGCCAGACTCATCGGGTGCTTTCATAAAACCATCGGTTGAAATGCATCCTCTGATAACATCACCATCTTAAAGATTTGGGATCGCCATGTGTGTAGTGTGGTGCTGCAAAAGCAACAGGAGGTAAATTCTTACATTTTCCTGCCTCGCAGCGCAAACTCCTGCAATAAGAAGACGCACGCCATCACCTGCAAGAGGGTTCCATGGATTTCTTTTCATGCCATTTTTTCTTTTTGCGATGTATATCAGCACTTGCAAGGAGGTACTTTTAATTTCATTTCTCTCCATATTTTCTTTTTGAGATGGCAGGATGATGGAAGATACCATCGAACCGAGATGCCCCTCCTGTACCTCCCATAAAAATATCATCTTTTTGCGATGCTTGACCGTGCTTTTTGTGGTTATGACCATGATACATCTGGATGATTCTCCATATATTTTAATGGTGGGAAAAGGTACACTGATGTACTACTTGTTCCAACAGTCAGACCTATTTCTTGTTAGGAGGAAAACGCAATGCACTTGCTTCCTCACTCTCCTCGCTTAAAGATGTTCGCCAGGAGCAATAATACTCTTTGCAGGTCTTGATGGACAATGAACACTGGTAGTAGCTGTTCCTCTAGTTGTTTACATTTTCGTCTTCGCTCCGAAAATCCCGCGTACGAGTAATTCCTCGCTTAGTAAGTTGGAGCTATAATAAGATTTTCACCAAGAAATCGAACTTAGATTACTAAAAGTTGGGAAAGTAAAAGATCTGAATCTCTACCACTCTCGCATCATGAATAAAATATTCTTCAGGAGACGGGACAAATAATCATCTCACTAATCAGATTTAGAACAGATTTAGAATGTCACGAAGAAGGCGCACACGCGAAGAGTACGGATATCAAAACTCAAGAAATCATACAAATGATCTCGGCCACCGTGCACGCCAGATGCAAAAATTATTGATGAACCTATTTAATGTGCAAGTGTGTCAGAGGATTAAATTTTAATTATTGCTCAACCACACACAGCTCTTCTTGTCAAAGATTTTTGAATATCAGCCATAAAATCAGAACAAGAATATTGCCAGTACCAACATAATATACAGAAGAATATCATCGCCGACTATTTCGTAGCGAAGTGGCAAAGTACACGTTGCAGTTCCTACAAATCCAACGAATGTGTTAATACAGTTCCTTGTAGAGCTATGTAATAAGAAACCGATCTCGTTGACTAAATCTGTGCTTATCAATCAACCACTCTGATCGGGATACACCAAATCTTCCATTTTTACCAGTTTAACTTCTTGATAAGACCGTCCATTGCTATCCAGCTTTACAATTGCGTAGTTTCCGTTTATTGTAATGATTTTCCCAGTTTTCCCCATATCAGGGCCATCCACGATTAAAACCGCATCCATTATGGTTGGTCTCTTCTGTTTATTGTATCGAAATGTTTCTTTGGGGTAGTCCTTGTAGAATATCTGTGTGCTCGTAATGGGGTCATAGGTTGGGTACAAATCACCAGCTTTAAGGAAACGGTCATAACTCAGCAGCAACTGTCCATATGCGTTGATTACGCGCTAATATAAGCATCACACCAAAAGAAAAAGATAATTCGACGTTTATGCAATATATATATGTCGTAATCTAATTTACTCACCTTGGGCTGTTGTTCAACTGCTGCTTCCCTGAGCTCTTCAAGGGCGAGAAATACACCTTTTGCTTCAAACGACAACGCCGTTCGTGCTGTACGATCAAGATCATTGCTTGAGGGAAATAATCCGTCAATGAGCGTGACAAAGGCATTCTCTTGTTCCGAAAATATGTACAAGTAGTCCTGGAGCTTATTCCAGTTCTTTCTATAGACATCGCGCTCTATTTCATCCAGGTAAGGCTTAAGTGTCAATATTCTTTCCCTTGCATCAACTATATCCTTCTCCCCCACACCAGGACGAAACGGCTTGTTGGCTTGCAAATTTCTGCTTACTTCTTCCATTATTCTGCGAGGTTCTCGGCTTTCTGCTAAAGTGACTTGCTGATAAATCTCAATCTCTTTTTGAAGATCTACTGCTTCCAAAGGCGTGGAATAACAGAAAGTGCTTGCAATGCTAAGCACGATTGATGGCAAAACATTTTTCAATAGTACTTTGCGGATATCGTTTCGAGTCTGCAAATCAAAATTATGAACAGATTCCAGATTCCACGCTGAAAATCGAAATGAATGACAACATAAAAGTAATTGTATCGACAAGATGCAATGCATCATGGTGCTCCGAAGTCGAATCATAAAAACGCAAATGATCACGTTTTCCAGACGTCAATTTGTATTGATGTATTGTTTACTATTCTTTTTTTCATGCTAGTAGACTACGAATCTTCGGATAATGAAGAAGAGAAAAATGAAAATTTGGGAAATATTTCAAATATAGGTAAAGATAATGAGCTTTTCACCCCGTTCCCTGGCGCCAGTACCGCAACAACAACTTCATCAGGGAAATCCTCAAATCAAAAGAAGAAGAAATTGAATATTAGCTTCTTACCCCCTGACATACAAAAATTACTGGCACAGCGGAAATCCGCTACTCACAGTGATAGTGACTCTGACGATGCGGTGTCAGTTAATATGAATAATATAACAAGAAATAAACCTGAGAGGACTAATTTACTATCCATATTACCGCCTCCATCAACGATCGATCGGACGGACAGGGAAGAAATATATACTCCGCAAAATCTGATGTCCATCCATAATTATTGTCCACCTGAATCAGTTTCCTCTCAAATGAGAGAGACAGACTCGGAAACGCATGCGAAATACTGTCCTGTTGATGACGATCGCAAAGGCAACTTTCCTACTGTCCCATTCATCCCGACAATCTCCGTAGTCAAAGCTGCTCCTGATTTCTATTTCCAAGATATTCAAGTTGGGGTTCAGCAAAACCCTCCCACTAATTCTCTACCTGAGGTTGTAAACTTGCAGTATTCGAAAACTATCCCCCCCGCAATGTCAGCTACGATTTCTTCTGAGATAAACGTTATCAATAGAAGCCAGAAGCCAGCAAGGAAACGTGATCGGGATATGGAGTTATCATTGCTCTCAGGCGATTTATCGGTAATTGAAGCCGACGATAGTTTGCTGATCCAAGAAATCGACGCTGTGACGCGCCAAGGTGGATCTTGGAACCCTTCCCTTTACAATGAGCAACTGAAACGAGAGCTGAAATTACAGAGTGTTTTTAATTTTGGACAGAAAGGAACGGATAAGATGATCGCACAACCGACGAAAGTCCAGAATCGGAAGCACCACATCAACTCCTTGGCCCTCCATGCAGCCGAGATGGAGCTAGAACTACTGGATGCAAGAGGGGCGAGGAATAAAACAAAGTCTGAGACACAAGCAAAGTATGGCTGGTAGTACATATTGAACTCAGGAGCTGTGTTACCGAATAATGTGCATTCACGCGAATATCACAACAAC
>VKHC01000328.1:0-13246 GCA_015143735.1 Synura sp. LO234KE | reverse complement strand
GCGACGACGTCCTCCTCTCCTCCGTTGTTACCTCTTCGCAATCAGCCAACAAGTTAACGAGTGATAACGAGGACTAAAGTGTTGTTGATACCGAGGAACAAACAGCAGGTGCTGTAGTCACGGGTCGCGCGTTTGTGGTGGGATGCAGTATGCTCCTGGTACTGGCTGCTAGAATTACTAGTGGCATGAGGTTTTGAGAAGCAACGACTCCTCGGCACCAAACAGAGGCGGGGGCGGCGGAGGGGGCCTCGTCCTCCCCGCGGTAGTCATACTAGAAGCAACTTGATTACCACATTCGCTGATGCCATCAGTGACGTGGTGGGAGACGGTGGCGTAGACCTCTAGACACTAGTGAGCTACTAGAAGAATGATGCAACTATAGTACTATTCGACCAGACTGTACCAAAATCCGTACTAAAGTGTGCATACTTTAGGAAAACTTTAGTATGAGCGACCAGAAATTGTCGTACCGTAAAAGTACCTTTAGTCGTATTTTTACTAAAGTAACTGGAAGTTAAAGTATCCGTTAAAGTATTACATAATTTTCCTGAAGTACGGGAAATTGAAATGACCAACTTATTGTAGATTGGCTAAAGTTAAATTAAACTTAAATTTCTAAAGTTTTGCTAAAGTGCTTTCCTGAAGTAAAACTTTCTTAGTGTTTCTAGTTTTACTAAAGTCTACGGAAGTACCGCTAAAGTACGAAAATTCTACAGCCGTAGTGAGACACGACTTTAGCAGCAATATTTCAAGTCGTGACACTTTAACCACACTTAAGTCGGTACTTTACCGCCACTTAAGGAAAACTCTAACGGATTCTAAAGTCACTAAATTTTGGTACACGGATGTAGCTGGTACGACAGGTGTTTTAGGATAGCACCAGCAGGCTCCCGAATGTGTTAGAACTAACCTACGCTCGTACCCGAATTGAGGTTAGCGTGGACGCTAGTAGCTAGTAAGTTTGTTCAACGTTGCTTGTTAGGACGAATTCTTGCTGCTGTAAAAATGCATCACGTCCGCCACCAGTTTGCACCATCTTAGGTGCTGTCCAAGCAAAATACATACGCCAATACAACATGCTGCGAGACTAAATATAAAATTGCCTGATCACAGTAACCGAATGCATCATATAGTATTTGGTGCGAATACATACTAATTACAATATGCAACTATATGAGCAAGAACAACGATGAACAGAAAACTTTTGGGAAATGGTCATTCTTTTCAATAAGTAGATACATATTGCTGCTTTAAATTGCACAATATATATAAAGTGATATTCACGTTATGAATGTGCGTAATTTTTTTGCGACTTGTTGTAAAAAAAGAGTTGATGCATTTATTCTTAACAAGCAAATCGTCATACAGTTGTAGTGCATGAATGTCCTCTTGTAATTATATAGATAATAAATTTGAACAATGCATATTTATGCGTATATGAGAAAATACGAGCAAGTTCACAACATTGATCTACATTTGTAGTGATGGTTCCGTCAATAAAAATTTATGTAATACTTAAACGCGCGGATCAAAAAAGCACGTACCTAAACAAATTCCAAAATTTCATTTTCATTTAATTTTTGACAAAAATACGCTGGAACCAGAATATTAGCCGGTGCTTCAAATCCAATCAATGTATGAGAAAGTTAATAAACGATGATCGCTCGAAATTCATGTGATATGCATAATGCTCTATTTTGATTAACTTCCTCGTGAAACTTATTTTCTAAATTTGTTGTGTAGATACCGTTACTTTTAGGAAGTATTTACAATTTTACGCTATGAAAATATGGAACCAGTAACCGTCCGCCCATTTTGTATTTTGTGATATGGTTTTGTTCGTATGGCAAGGATTATCCATCCCGTCATATTCAGTTATCTTGATTAGCTTAATTATTCTTTTAATATCGTTGAGGTTTGCCGCAGAAGCTTTCCCGATTAGCTTTCACCGGAAAAAATATACTAACGTTAATCAGAGAAAGCATGTTCATGTAATTGGCCATCGGGGAAGTAGAGAGGAGGGCTTACCTGAAAATACACTTTCCGCATTCGAGGATGCTATCATGGCGTCTGCTGATGTTATAGAATTGGATGTATGGCTTTCTCGAGACAAGAAAGTCGTAGTTTTCCATGATGAAGATTTCGCAAGAATGGCTGATGGAGATAATCGAATTTTGTGTGAAACTAACTATGAGGATTTTCCGGCTATAAGTCCACCTTTGAGACAATCGGAGAGAATACATAAATATCAGGATTATCAGTGGAAAAAAATTCCTTTGCTAGAGGATGTTCTGCAAATTACTCCTGATAATACTAACGTGATTATAGAATTCAAGCAAGATTCTGATTTTTTAATTGATGAAGTATTAAAAATTGTTGATCGCTGCAATAAAAGAGATTCCATATTTTGGTTCAGTTTAGTCGAGAAAATTAATAAGAAATTACGATTGAAAGATTCCCATATTCCCAATATCGTCTCCGTAAATGGGATGCTACGTATATTGTTTTCATACTACTTTGGCATCTTACCATTCATGGAAATTCAGGAAGAAGTCTTCGGTATAACGTTAGAAGAGGTAATGATAAAAGTGTTGAAAAGAACATGTTAGTAAATTAGTTGCCTGGAAACCATTAAATACTTTCTAAATTAGCTGAAATAAATCTATGTGATATCTTTTCAATATTCTTTTTACTTAATTTATATATTAGAGCCTACCTTAGCAATCAAGGCCGATGACTTCTTTTAACGTAATCACCATATTGAGTTCGGCTTGAGAGGGAATCAAAATCATCTCTGTGAACATTTATATATCCACCACGCCTCATGTTGCCTCACGTTAAAGAAATTGAGACATGAACATATTAGCACTTTCGATTTCGTTTATCGTATCCGCCATTCGTAGAGTTTGCAATTCTAATCAACTTCCCTTGTCAATATATCGTTGCGTCCTTTACCCACGTCATTTGTTGCATTTACATTTTTGCTGATATTGCAGATCACATTGCAGAAAATCGCAGAAGACGCGGCGACATCTAAACTTCCAGCAATTGTACAACAATTCCTCGCTTTCATATTCTATGGCAAGCCACCGCGAATTATGGTTAATAAACACCTCTTCTCGTACTTGAGACGGCGAGGAGTCGCGGTATGGTTCCTGGGCGTGAACACTGAAGAAGAGCTGGAACTCGCTCAGAGCTCTGGCGCTACAGCTGTACTGACCGATCGCATCCACTGGTGTCAGACTTACATACGGGAAAATGGCGTTAAATTGAGTGTGCCAGACTAGCCAATCAGATTGTCTATCTCTATGTTGATCTACACGCTAATTTTCATCGAAATTCATTGTTTATGAGTAAGAATGAGCATAAATCTAACATACTGAATTGTTTGGACTGCTCGTCGTGTCCGTGCTCAACCACCACCACCAGTTGTGAGTAACCATTCAGAAAAATTCCGTTTCCAATAAAGAGACTTCTGGTAATTTTGTTGTCCGGAGGTCTAGGCCCGCCATCCCAGCTTTCTCATCGGGTTGTTAGCAGCCGGAAGTAGTGGGCGTACATGATTGCCACGGGATGCACGCGGTGCAAGCAACTCCTGCCTACTGCTAGCTATTGTTGAGGGGGCTAGAGTGACCTGTCTGGTACTTATCGACCACGCGGGGTCTCTAAGCATCCGGCGAAGTACTACCTACGGGAAACCAGCGCAGAGCTTGGCTCCGGCGCTGTGTGCCTCGCCTATCTTCGCCCACGAACGCGTCTAGTTTCACGGATGGCGGTGAGGCCACCAAAGTTGGCAAAGTCATAATTGACCACCATCACCATCCGCCTAATCGATCGGTGTGGTCCTCCATCATCTCATAAATTTGCTCAAATCGGACTCGTCTGGTCTCTGTGTTGCCAACGACATAAAGTCTATACTAAAGTGCGTATACTTTAGGAATACTTTTCTACAAAAAAAGTTTACCATAAAAGGACCGCACTTTAGGATAACTATTATTTTGGACTTCCGCACCTGGAAGTTAATCCAAAAAAACTTTAGTATCCACTAAAGCATAGAAGAATATTTCTTAAGTGCGGCTATGCTTAAAGTGACCAACTCACAGTAGATTTGCCTGGAGGTAGAAATTCGTGTAAAACAATTTTTATTTGCAATATGTGATTTGCATAGCTTAAAAAGTAAAGGATTCAATGTATACGGAGACATTCTATTTCGGCCGTGGAAACATTATTTTTCGAAGAAACCAATATTCTGCTGTGTCTCTAGCCGCTATCAAACACAAGGGAAATTATTCGTCCTGTTTGTGCTTGGTATTGTGATTATCCTAGTTGATGCGATTAGAACATAATTATTATTTCTACCTAGTTGTACTGCATTTGTTTTATTCTTGTTATTATGCTTCTTAAAGAAAAGAGCCTTTGTTGCTTTTTTGCTATCTTGATGTGGTAACTTTTCAGAAGATTTTGTGTGATTTTGTAGGAAATATTCATTACTCATCCGCCATATATTCTTATTGGCATGCTGAGTAAAAGTCGTAGGAACGCTATTCTGGCGGATTTCAAATTTTTGTGGGGCTTAAAATATTATTCGCGGTTTTCAGGTAGCAAATTATAAACAAATTCACTCAACGCTCGCGACCTCAATTTACATAAGATGAGCGTTTGGGGTTGATACCTTTAAGCGCGGTTCAAAGTGTTTGGCGCTGGGGCTCTGAGAAGCATCTGGTATCGGCGGAAGTCTACTCTACAAATTTAAGTTCTGGTGGATTGGAATATCAATACTTTGCTTTCTTCGTGATTCAAGGCGATCATATCTCAGAATTTCCTGGAGACAAGAAGAACAAAATATGAATTAGAATTACTGTGACAATCTTTTTAATCGTAGGCACTGAGGCAAACTTGGCGGCATTTATTGTTCAATTTAACTGTTGTCGTTTCAAATCTTACGAAATGAAGCGGCTGGAAGTGATCTGCCGGTAATCATCCGATGGGTTTGGTCGATTAAGGTATCGTGTTTTGCAGAAACTGCAAAGGGTACGTACAGTATTTTGTCCGGCTACTATTCCATTCACCACTGTTCTGTACTCATATTCCTCTAAACATTTACTGATCAACAGGCGGGATGGGTCACCGGTAGTACTAGCCGTGATCGACGGGGTGCCTGCCTAACAGCATCACATTTTTGCTGGTAGCTTTATCGCAACTCTATTTACTACCTCTTACGCTATATAGCACCTTCCTTTCTACTCTAATCTATCATCTACATATCTATCTATCACTGATCAGATGGCAGGAGTGTATCTCCACCGTCGAGAACTATGCTGAAATCAACAGTAACAGCGTTCACTAGTTATTCTTGGGATGTTGTGTGAGCGCAGTTATCGGCAGCTACTAGGTCCGTAGTCGTCTAAGATGGTTCACTTGGGACTGGTTTTGTGTTTTCTTTGTTTTACTGCTGTCTTTAAGCAGGGTGGAATGGTTCACAAGGGTACACTGTCTGCGCTAAACTATTTCTACTTCGTTTTTATTTCGGTACACTATACTGGTAGTAACACGGGCAAGGTAGCGGTAGCGACCATGCTGTTTCCTATACGCGTTAGCACCAGCCAGTATAACTATATCTACGTATCTTTCGCGCTTCTCGCTATATTACCTCTTACTGATAAGCTGACAGTTCAGGGACTGTCAGCGGACCTATCCGTAATTTACGGGAACACTGTCTATCGGTGCTGTTTTAGTAGGTAGTTTACTCCTATGCTAGTTCGTGCTGTGTTCGTCACGGGCTACACTAGTATGGTACTTCCAAATCTACTTCCTACTTATACTTCTATTCATCTATACTAGTAGTGAGACATGCTAGTAGGTAGCGACACTTATAGGACATAGGTAAACTGATATTTCATTACTTTAGTGGGCAGGTATCAAACATGAACATATTATAGTACAAAACGGTTTGTTATGACATATAATGTGTGTGATGATGGGTGGAGCGTCATCTACGGCGGAAAAACGTGAATATAACGGGCGGCACTAGACACGACAGGTGAAGCACAGCGAGAAGCAATAAGGTGACCTGCAGGGATCGTGGGGAGCTGGAGAAGGTCAGTTTTGACACGTGTGATGAGCTAGCGTGTCGCAATCATGCGGTGACACAGAGTCAACAGGGTGCGCCGTTTAGCAGGCAAGGCAGGCGGGTGCTTGGAGACGGAGTGGAGCCCGGGGACACTTATTCACACCATAAGCAAGGGTTACAAGACATTTTTCGGGTGATAGTTCAGCAGCATGGCGTCATGGGAGCGGCTTAGCAATGTGCGGTTAAGTTTCAGAGACAAGATGTTCAATCGAGTACGAGGACATTATGGGGAGCAAAAGCAGTCAAATTATGGAGTGCTGAAGGTTGTCAAGGTACAAAAATGTGACAGGAGCCAAGAGTAAGGCACGTGCCTGTTAGACTTCAGCAAGGTATAACAGCCAGCTGTTCGGTACATTTGCAAGCGTTATGGGGCATGGGGAGCTGTTTTATCGTAAAATGCGCACGTCATATGAGATGAATATGAGATGCGGGGAAAGTATTTCGGTATGGTCTCAACATATGGTTGAAGTTGAAGGCTCCATGCTCAAGAGCGTACCTGAGAATTAGGAGAGCAACCGATTTGGAGCTTATTTGAGGAGATCTCATGAAATCCGAGGAAAATTAACATGGAGTCATCTAAGTATGATATATTTAGGAGAGTTTTACCTCGAGGATGTTGCTTCTGAGCCGATATATGAAAGTGGTGTAATTTTTCCCTCATTAAGCTGGAATATCATTCCAATTACGTCTCAGTTTCAAGAAAAACTTATTTGAAGATATATCCAACGCGTGAACAGATTAGCAATATTGAAGTTTCAGACCTTTTGAATGAGAATTCGAAGCGCAGTAAATTTTGGTCGATTTTGATGCCCGAAAATTGTAATTTGTTCTGTGGGAGGAGATATTAAATAATATTTTGGGAAATCGATTTTCGATCTACTTACATTATTTGCCTGCAAGGGAATGTTCTATCCCCTTGTATTTCTTGAGTTTTGCTTTAATTTGCCGGTAGAAAATTTTGAAAAATTCTTAGCTGACTTTCTATTCTGGATCAAACTCACACGGGCACTTCACCCGGAAGACTTTGGAGATGCAACTGCGGATCGACTCACCGCCAGAGGCTGCTAGAGCACTTCCAGTGAGCTTGCTCGTACGAAACTGGATGTGCACCGCCCTAGTCTACCACGTCCTTCCGGTCCCTCTGATCCTCTTCGGTGTCCAAAAAGGTAATCCTCCCCCCGCGCTCCTATTCGGATCCTCGTCGTCATCTCGTACTTATCGCTGCCTCTACGTGTCATCCGGTATAGGAGGTTAGCAAGTTGACTTTGGAGCGCGGAATGCGACTAGTTTCCTTGCTTTTTCATTATTTCTTGTTACCTTATTGTAATTAACGTTCAGGCTTTCAGAAACTACTATTGCGGTATTAGGAACCGGCCACTCTTTGATGTCAGAAGAAGTTATTTTACGAAAATGTTTACGTCTTTTTAAAACTGATTATTTGCTTTCGCTCCGCACCCGTCCGAGAAGCACCACCATCATTAAAATTTGCCTCGCATCAACCCCCTCCTTCAAGTGAAAATTCTCTTGAACGACTAAGAAGATCGATGTCATTATCGAGGAGTGGGCGGGAGAGGGAGGGTGTGATGGTGATTCTTGATCATCTCGTATCCCCACCTTATTGCACCTTCTTGATGAGGACATAACTGTGGTTTACTCCTAACACAGGCGCTCGTCTCCCAGATCACGCACACCCCCACCTCCGCCTCCACCTTCTGGGGTTACTTGACATTACTTGCTTCTCCCCCTCCTCTTCGTCGATAACACCAAGAACAATTGGGGATGCTGGTAGAAGCAGAAACTCTTCTCATGTAGTGGTACCGCCCGCAGCCAGCGGTTACTCTCCTCGCTAGGTGATGTTTTCATCATATGTCGCACTTATCAAACGGGCAACATTCTAAAACTACGAGGAATACAAATATATCTGGCAACTAGCTATTAATTCATTTAGTATAACAAAAGTATTAGCTACTAGTGGAAGAAGCTAGAATTATAGATAGTCGTGAAGTACTTATGAAGATAATAACTCGTGCGAATGAATAATCTCCGAGCGGATGTTCTGCAACTTCATTCGTCAGTTCGTCGATTACTACCAGCTAATAAAAAATTGATTGAGTAAGTAATGGGAGCTCGTTAGTTATGGATTTTGACTGCTCTCGTGACTTCTGTCATTGCTCTTCCATAATTACCTACCATCATCACCAAATAATTAACAGCAATGAGCACAAAACCTCATAAATAATTTGGCTGTTATCTGGATCTCAAAATTGTTGTTTGCATGATTAGTGCGCAAATCCGTGATATTGAATGTCCAATATCGCACAAATGGTTCATGATTATCATGCGGATTCTCGCTAGTCGTTGCGCCTCTAGGTAGTACGCCTGCGTTACCCCTACTAAGCGTGCCCACCTCTGAACCCATCGCAAGGTAACGATAGCAGTAGCCCAAGTGACATAACAAATTGGACTTTAAATTAGTAATTAAGACAAGACATGCATTTTCAATTGGAGAAGATTTTCGCAAATTATCAATGTCTATCTGGTTAAATACATTGTTCTCTGCGTTTGCGAAACTTGTGACAAGATACAAGATGCTGATAGGTGATTGAGTTAATTTTAAATTCCCAACTATTGAAAGATGTATTGAAACTGTTATTCTACCAAATCAAGAGGTAAACCGTACCTCATGCATACCATAAGGTAAATCGAGTGTAGGGATATCAAACAAACAAACAGGGGGGAACAAAAGCAAAAGTATCGTAACCTTCAAGAATAAAGTTGGTTCTATGCATTTGCTGCTGCTTGCACTTATTTTCCGTGAGTCTGATGCTACTCATATCAGCATCGGCTCTATCCTTCGTCAGTTTTCAGCAGACGGTGCCTTTGATCCAACTGGGATTGAGTATATTACATCGTTTTTGATGGCAATTAATGACATTAACAATAAAAGCGATGGTTTGTATGATGATATCGCTGAAAGTATAAATTTTAGATATGCAGTTGAAATCCCATTTCCTACGTTTATTAACGCAATAGATTCATCGGAGATGCTTGCGCAAACGCGACTTGGTGGCGTAGATTTTGCAATTGGACCTACATTCACTTCCACTACCCAGGCGTCTTCTCAAATATTTTCGCAGTATGGTATCTCACAATTAGGCTGGAGTGCGGATCCAACTTTCTCATTCAAAAATGACTATCCTTACTTCTCATCAGTGACTCCGACTGACGGATATCAAGGATGCATGCTGGCGATGCTCTGCGCATTCGGGTTTGGTTGGAAAAAGTTGACACTCTTTGCTTCTGATGATTTCTTTGGAGATGCGGGAAGCCTAGAATTCTCTAATTTTGCCTTGGAAAACGGCATGGAAATCCTGTCTATCCATACTTTTCTTAAAGGACAGGATTCATTTGATTCTATCATTCGGGACGCGCAAAGCTCACTCGCCACAATCTATATTATTATAGCTGACTCCCCAGACACGAAGAATTTAATATATGCTGGTTATAAAAATGGACTGTTCAGAGAAGGAATTCAGATCATTGTGACAAGTTACGGTTTCATCGACAGCGTCTGGGGGGACATGAGCTCCTCTTTAAATGTGAAAGCGATGAGAGGAATTATAGGCTTAGTGCCTACAGTAAATTTAAGCGATCCAAGTGTGAGGGCTTTCGTCCATCGATTCCGTTCGCAACCTGCATCGGTAACAGTGCATTCTGATGGTTCCCAGTCCTGTCACAACGACACGGACAGCGATAACATGACCTATCTCTTCAAAGGCAATCCAAAAGGATCCAGTGGTCCCCCTTACACATGTACCGGGCTTGTCTATAGCTCCTACCCCGCCGATGGGTCCACCATAAATAACCTCACCTACTACGTGTATGATGCGGTGATTGCGATGGCCCACGCGATAGATGCGGTGACGAATCATGGCACTTCCTTTCCTTCTTCCTACCGCACCCCCCAGATGAGGGACGCGTTGCTACAGAACGTTAGCTTTGAAGGCGTCACGGGCCGGGTGTCCTTCTCACAGGGGCTAGGCGGGTACCAGAACTACGGGGCGGGCAACAGACGCACTGGGGCGCTCTACAAGATCGTGAACTACCAACTGTGCAGCGACAGTGGCGGTGCTCAGACAGTGTGTCAGAGGACTGTAGGCCACATCCACTCCGAGAAGGGCCACCTCCCCTGTGACCGCCGAGACACCGCCAACTGCTCTCCCGTCATGTACAACACCCCCTCGAACACCAAGCCGCTGGACTGGCCGGACCCCGAGGTCGTTTACCTGCCCTCCTCCTCCATCTCTATCCTGTGGGTCTTTATCTCCTTACTGCTCATCCTGGTCCTCGTCTTCGGTACGATGGTCTACATCTACCTGGGCACTGACGTTATTCGCGCAGGTCAGGCCCACATGCTTTACTTCCTACTGTTCGGAGCGACCCTCGGTGTTGGTCGCATCATCAACGCCACCTACCCTCCCACCGATGGGCACTGTATAATAAGCGTGTGGCTGAGCCATCTCTGCTTCGGGATTGTGTTCGGCGTCCTCGTGAGCAAGACCTGGAGGGTGCACCTGCTCTTGGGAAACAATTTCCAGAAAATCGCCACTACATCAGCATACGTAAACAACGTTGCCCTCGGCTGTCTGCTGTTTCTTGTGGTGTATCTTATTCTACTCACAGTAGTCAGCAGCCCTCACAGAGTCTACAACGCAACCTACAGTGGGAACAGGACGTACCTGACGGGACGGTGCGTGCTGAGGCACACAGGATTGTCAACGGCTCTGATCTTGTTGGAGGCTCTGACAGTGTGTCTGGGAATGTATTTGTGTTGGCTTACCCGCGGAGCCATTCGCATTGTCAACGCAAATAAGCGATCGATGTATGGGGCTGGGGCACACCTGTACATCAACACCAACGTGATGCTGGCAATTTACATGGTGCTGCTTGTGGGTGTAGTGGAACTCGCAGCTACTTACCTCATCACATTGAGTCTGGCCTCACTAGTCCTTGTGGATAACGCGGGGTTCTTTATCTCCCTTCTGGCCGCGCTACTGGCTATATTTGTACCCAAAGCCATGGCACTCACCTCTACGACGTGTAAAGGAGAGATGGAGGGGGACGCACTGGGAGGAGAAGCGGAAGCAGTAGAGGGCGCTCGCCTGAAGAGGCGCAGGCCTAGGAAAAATAGCGCCTTGTCAAGCCTGTATCGCTGGAGTATCGCCAGTTCCCTTCCGAGTGCAGCGGCGAGCCCACGGTCCTGTCCACCCGAGGACACTTGTCCCTGCCCAGGAACCACTGCCACAAATCGAGAGGGTGACGCTTTTTCACCCTCTGCCTCTGCAGCTCGTTCTCTTCTTTCCAATGAAGAAGTGCTCGAAGCTCTTAACCGCCAAGAAACTAACACCCATGGCGGTAATCGTGACAGCACTTGTAACGGTGACCGGGGCAGGAAGTTCTTCCTCCTCGCCAATTCCTCTTCCTCTGTGGAGGAGGAGAACGAGGACGTGCACCGGGACTGTCCGGATAAAATAGTTCGATTCTGCAGTCTATCCAGCAAGATGGCATAATTGTAGTAGACAACGGTCCACGTGTTGAAATGAACACATGGCCTCTTGACTTACGAGGGGAGGGGGGTCCTGGTTGACTGGTTGGTTGGTTGGTTGGTTGTATTTATTTGGTAGTGTTTTGAAAACGAACTTTGAGTTTATTTTCAATGGGGGTATGTTGCGTATATTTATGATTTGGAGTTATTTTATGTTGGTTCTTGAGTTGAGACGATGAGAGAGCAGAGCCGAACCATTGAAGAACGTGAGAAATTATCAGTGTAATAACCTTACGCTTTTCAGAACTTCATTAGTTTGAACGTCATTTATTCATTTTACTGCCCTGATGCTGAGTTATTTCCACCATGCGAAACCTTCTGTTCAAATGACTGAGCTGTGGCTTGCACGCTGTCTACTTAGGTCATTTCAACTTACTTGTGGAAGACCTCTGATTGTTGTCCTTAGTTTGGTGGTTGTAGCATTACTATGTTTGTAGCTAGTGGAGGAAGCGGTGAGCAATAGATGATCCAACTTATGCGTTATCAATACGATCTTGAAACAATTGGAAGTAAAAGATTAAAATTAAGCAATGCTCAGGAGTGTCACCTATTACCACTCGTACGACAAATGCATGAATTTGTTCAGCAGTTTCTGTGGCTATCGCTACAACTAATTCGAAATGTATATTCGATAGAAGAACGAGCCAGAAAATTCTAAGGGGTGGGTTACCGACGGAAGTATCTTAGCCATACTGGCTTGCTTTACTAGATCGTCCGTACCGCACTAAGGAGGTTAGTTTGGCCACCACGCTAACAGACCTGCATTAGTATCGGCTGGGAAATATCCTGGTGCTAATAATATTACTACTCCCACTGCGGCATGCTTGTTTTGTTAGGCACAACAACTCGCTTGCGCGGTGAAGAAGTCCACCTTGTCCCGCCATCACTATCACTCTTTCTTTCCCGAAGGGATCTTCGAACAAAATTCAGGATATGAGACCTATCATGCTTATGGAGGTACTTCGTAAATTGTGGACAGGCCTCATCGTCAAACGTATTACGACGTCCCTCCAGAAGCACGGAGTTCTCTCCCTCAACCAACATGGCTATCTCCCCAAGCGCGGCACAGATACCGCCAATCTCCAACTGCTTAACACGCTGGAGACGGCTTGGGATGAACAACGCTCTCTCTACGGCTGCTCCTGGGATATGAAGAAGGCCTTCGACTCTGTCTCCAAGCCCCTCATCCTACTCTGCTGGCAGCGTCTCGGAGTTCCCCTGGCCATTGCACAGTGGTTAGTTGACCTCGACGAAGCGGGATATACCATTGTACGCACCCCGTATGCTCTTGAGAAATGGGACCTTGCGGGTCTCGAAGGAATCCGCCACCTCTCCTTCAACCCGGAACGAGGGACTGGCCAAGGCGACATTCACAGTCCCTTCACCTGGCTCGCGGTATTCGACGTTCTCCTCACGATGTTGGAGAACACGCCTTCTACGGAGCACCAGTTTCTACTGCGGCGACCCGACGGGTCCCTGTACGTAGCACGGGACATCTGCTTTGCCGACGA
>VKHC01000323.1:0-13296 GCA_015143735.1 Synura sp. LO234KE | reverse complement strand
CTTGTAAATATCACATATTTCCAATAAACTGTATTATTTAACTCTTTTTACCACCCTCACTCTACTACCGTAAGCGTCTACACTGAGAATACATCCCTAAGCTCTTTATTCATCCCCATACCTATTTTATAAACAGTATTTTATGACTTTTTATTCAATGCAATATATATTGCTTCGTCACCTCAATTATGTGTTTCTGGTATATGCGTTACGTGTGTGTGGTGGAGAAGATGCTCAGATAATACTATCAGCCAAGGACGACGTTTCGGAAGCGAACAGCAGCAACGGCGGCGGCGGTGGTTCCGAGAAAGACAAAGACAGAGAGAGGAAGGAGTCTCAGGCCTTGGTCGCAATGGGGCTACAACTGAAACTACTCGAAGCTGATAACCGTTTTCTGCAGGATGCCGTTGAGCGGAAAGACGCTGTACGTTTGTCCCTCTCGTGTATATTTGTGTCTAAATTGAAGATGAATTACAGTTTATACGAATGATTTACTAAGGAGGGTTGGAGGATATGAGGATACTTCCAACTGAGCGTTTATATGGACTCGCCTTTCTGTTCGATTATATGGACGCGCTCGATTTCTCGATGTATCGGCTGTTTGATAAATATACTGGTTTGAGGATATGTTCCTTTCAAATCCATGGATAACTAACTCCCTTTTTGCGGAAAATCTTGTAGTTAGATTATAGAGAGAGTAAAAAGATAACTAACTCCTACTATTTCCTCGTAAATGTCAGGTTATGGAGCGACTGACAGAAGGGCTGAAAGAGGTTCAGATTGTGCAAGACGAATTAGTTGCGACAAATGAGGAATTAGCGGCGGAGTTAGATGATACTCGGCGGGCGCTGGAAGAAGCCGCGAGGGAGTTATGGGAAGTAACACAGGAACGAGATAAACTGCGTGTTGAACTTGCTGGACTGAAAGAACAACGGGAATAAGGCGAACTTCAAGTAGTGTAATATGCAATCTGAATTCTTTTATCTGGTGGCGTGAGATGAGCTTTGATATCACGCACACGTACATGAGGGTGCAGAGTACGTTTCGGTGTGTGTTATTTTGTCTAGCCTTGTTCCGACATTTACGCCTCACTCAGCTCGTCAAATCTGATGATTATAAAACGATCCATTCGGGTGCGCCAGACTTCTAACGTCAGATTTCTAACGACCTGCGATCCTCACGATTCGCTTCATCCGATATTGTTATTTGATCGCATGATTGTGGTCACATGTCTCAAGTACCATATATGACTTTATTGTTCTCTCCTTTTGCTCTTGTAATGTTACCATTATTAGCAGTTTCATATATTGTTTCCGCTTGTTTAGCTTCGTGAAAATGTTTAAGCGGTAATCGATTGTTATATGTTTATTTGCTATTCTTGTCGTGGACGTATAATTGGAACAAAGGCACCAATATTGAGGCGATTTTATAGGAATATTGGCATTTATAATTAGCTACCAATATTGAGGTTGCATTTACAATAAGCACAACCTCATCGCTCCTCACCACACTTTGTAGTGGTCGTATCTAGTTAGCTATTGGATTAATAAGGCTCGAACCGCTGTTTCAACTGGTATAAAATGCATATCCTCACCACGTGGGTTTCCTCACCAGCATGAAGTAAGAGTGGTAAACATGAAAAATCGCAGAAAAGTGGCAATTGCTCTAAAAATACTACCCAAATCGCAATTCCTCTCACCCACAAGACCGATATTGATAGCAGCTAGGCAGTGATTCCAGAGATAAAATCATATAATTTCTCTTGAAAATCGATATATTTAGCTATTTTCGCCTCGATAGGATTATTCGTTATCCATAATTTCCATGATGATGCTTATATTATTCGCTTCCTCCTCTGCATCCAGATTCGTTTCATATTCGATGAAATCAAGCGCATCATGACGATGAGACCTTCTGTTGTTAATTGAATATTCAAATTGGGGTTTTGGGGTATTATAGATTACATCCATATTCACGTCATCAAGTGGATGTCGTTTTGTGTTTAACTTTTCATCTAATGGGGAATTGAATTCGACTTGGAGTGTCAAATTCTTATCGAACAAATGTTTACTTTGGTTCGACATGAACCACACCGATTTAACAGTAAAAATTAATATACTAGCTACCTACCGACGTGTCAGATTTATTTCTCGCACAATGTCCTGAGTTTTGACGACTAGTTAATATGCGAAAATTATAAGTAGTTCCATCGTGCTCATATTTAGGCCTTACTAGTAGTACACGGTTCCGCCCATAGTCGAGTTCGTGGTATGTGGGAGGATAACCAAAGCGTCTCAACATGTAACCCGGTACTCTGTCACCGACAATATCATACTAGTGCGCGTTCTAGCTACGCTGGCGAATAAGGTAATTCAAAACAAGGACAGGATGCGATGAGGAGAAAAGGCAGGGCCCACCACCTTCAACAACCAAGCCAGATACTTTCGAGGCACCTACGCGCCGAGATAGGGGCTCCGACTTCAAGCAATCGTCGTAGGGGGAGGATCAACCCAGTCGCGGACCACTACGTCCACAGATCCCACTGCGAGCGAGTATCCCGCAAGAAAAGAAGTCTCTAATAGACGAGAGAGTACATCCAATGGAGCTCATTAGAGACGTGCGTCCTGTACACTCAGGGAATGTTGGATCTCTGTTGGCGCGATTAGCATTCTCTTCGGTCTCCTTCGGGATGATGTGCAGGAGCTGGTACTAGTAGATCGGCGGGCGCTTTGCCTCTCCACGGGAGTGTTCCGGACCGCCCCCCGCCCCAATGCCTACGTACTTACGTGCCTACGTACAATCATTTACACTCGCCACTCGCCGAACAGCGGCAGCCACATTTCCTACAGCTTCCATAAGTGAGCGGCATTGTGCGCTATGGTTCATGCACAACAATCCGGAGTCTTGGTATAAAAATATTCAGCCAGCCGACAGAAAGGCCATTAAGGAATATCGGTAAAGCGGACGGATATGGTAGCAACACATTGACGGGAGAGGTAGGAGTTTGTACAAGACAGATTCCCGAAGCGAGTAAAGTAATCGCATTTTGACGCATGCATCATACCGCAAGGTGATAATTTGTATGTTTCCAAGAAGTATAACATTCCGATGAAACAATTGCATTGTTTGTAACCAGTAGAACATCATCGGATCCACGAGAAAATGAGGATTTCATGTAAGAGGGGAAGCTATATCAGAGGTAACGACATCGTGCGGGTCGGCGCAGGGACTGGTTTATCTGCCTGCAGATAGTTTGCTTGTTCGTGCAAATCCCAGCGAATCGATCAGCGGAACTAAGTTTCTTATAAAATTGCTCAAAATTGATCAGTTCTGCATCAAAGGTCTTCTTCAGTGTCACTAGGAAGGCGAGCCTGCACGAGTAGGTGCAGTGGTGCTGTTGTCCGATTCCTAAGATATATTCGAAATCCGTCGACAGGGCGTAACAGTATTATCACTTGTGGAGTGAAATTTAGGTCCGTGTCCAGAGGATACTGGGAAAGGTCGCAGGCAGTCAGATATGAGCGATTTTGTTGGAGGAGGGAGGAGGGCATCAAGAACTCAGGTGCAATTAACCATATGACATTCCCAAAAATATTTAAGAACTACTACAAATCAGAAAAATAAAAGGATTTTACGAAGCTGATTTTTCTTTCTTCCAGAATCTAACCATCCTTTAGGTAAGACTTCATAAAAGAAAATTAATAATCTTCGATTTCGTGAATGGTGAAGGAGGTGAAAGTTGCAAATAAGTGCCGCTCCTCCTCGCCAAGGGATTCGCGAATTCGCTCACGGATGGTGTTAAGTATAACTTGCGCCACTTAGTGATATATAATTATTTTGAATCGAATTTGACAAAATAGCTATTTTAATTTTCTAAAACACGTTGCTTTTTGACACTTTACGTCACACAAAATAGAAATATCCATCTCATTATGTTAATGAGAAAAGTGATACATGCTGATCGTAACTTCCTCAGTTCAACTCACAAATATGCATTTAACGAAAAAGCATGCTTAGGCTGCATCTCTCGTTTCTACTCTGGGACTCGAGTGCCCTCAGAATTGTTTCAAAAAAGCAGGCAGGAATTCAGCATAGTATCGAAGTTGAAAATATATTCAGAGCTCTCTAAATATCGATTAAGCTCTCTGGTTGTTCTTACTACTGGAGCAGGATATCTTTGCTCTGGACCTCCGATAGTTTGGACTACCATGGTTGCAACTTGCCTCGGTACTGCTATGTGTGCAGCATCGGCGAATACTTTGAATCAAATTATTGAGAAAAAGAATGATGCGAGGATGAACCGAACTCGTAATCGCCCTCTTCCATCGGGGAGAATATCTTCTGTGGAAGCAAGCGCATGGGCACTCGCCTCTGGAGTCGCTGGAACGAGTATCTTGTACGCAACTTCAAATCCTGTGGTAGCATTACTTGGTGCGGGAAACATCATTCTATATGCTGGACCATACACAATATCAAAACAATATTCAGAAATAAATACTTGGATAGGTTCTTTAGTTGGTGCAATCCCACCGGTTATGGGATATGCAGCCGCGACGGGTGGAATGATCATTCATCCGGATCCAATATCATTAGCATCTATTTTATTTCTTTGGCAATTTCCTCATTTTTTTGCTCTATCTTGGTTATATCGAGAAGATTACTCATTAGGAGGTTATCAAATGGTCAGTGTGAATGATCCAGATGGAAGTCGGACAGCACAGTATATATGGAATTATTCTTTATATCTGACAGCAGTACCGTTCCTAACCTCTGTGACTGGAGTCACATCCTATATGTTTGCTGTGGAGGGAACAGCAGCCAATCTATATTTACTTTATTTAGCAAATGAGTTTAAAAAAGAACGAACGAACGCCAAAGCGCGCAAGGTAACATCGGATGAGCTCAACTCAACTCAACTCTACCTTCTGTATCATGCACCACCAGTTCAGCTATAAACACCTTATCCGTATCTGACTGCGATGTCGTATACTAAAACCACTCGAACATTACCTGCATTTTAAATCTTATCCTTTCCCCTTATTGACAATTGTCCCCCGCTCATTTTGTATTAATCACCAACCGACGTATGTTTTTCTCCTTCTCCTTTTAGGTATTTCTTTGCTCTCTCTGGTACCTGCCCTTGCTCATGGCTGGGTTCGTTCTTCACGGAAATATGTTCAAATCAGAAAATCCTAGTTACAACAAAGATAGCGTGGAAGTGAGCGGTGTAGAGGCCTTAGCAGCGGTGAGCCTGGGTGAAGATAAGGCGGCGCTAGACGAAGAGGATAAAGTGAGTAAAGCCCAGTGCTATAGCTTAGATGTTTTCGTAGATAGAATGGTCTCGTCAACGCGCGGCGACGGAGTGAGTGACTCCCTGTCAAATGGACTTAGTTTGTTTGTTTGTTTGTTTGTTTGTTTGTTTCCTACTGCACTGGTTCCCAACTGCTCATATGTATGATTACATAGCACACTGTTCCAGCTCGGTAACATTTGATCTAGAGATTCGCCTTTAGCATCGGCGAAAATATCTCTGCCCTGCCTGTAGAACCCTCCCTATATATGCTATGAACATGTTTGAGACGTCGGTTACTCGGCTACTCGTGGTGATGACGTCAGATAACCGCCGGTATTCGAGAAGTCAAAGACCGACTCAAGGCCGTCTGTGTCCATGACATCATCGCCATGAAGGGTGTAGGAGACTGGTTCTGTCCTAAAGTCGCGACAGATATCGCGGTGACAAAGGTGAGCGTCTCTCTTCCCTTTCACCGACTAAGCAGAGAGCCTTGGGGTTCAAATCCTAATAACGCTCGTATCACTGCAGGAGCTGCATTTTAATGCTAAATATGTGTGCGTTACGACAACGTGTCCATCAGGCGGAGGTGGCGGTGGACGCTATAGAGTCAGGAGTGGTGCTGACGGATCCCTCAGCGCCCGTTGGGCCTGTGCCTGTCGCTGGTACTAGTACCGCGGGATCTGGTGCTTCCCCTTGTAATACGTCAAACCATTAGCGTACCAATGGCATGATATTGCAACATCTTTTCTTCTCTGGATTACGAGTAATCCGCAACTGCTTTAACATCTATATTTGTTCGGGACGACTGTATTATGTGGTGCCTAACATCGATGACAAGTTGATAGAACGTATGAAGCAAAGGAATTTCCATATTGTTATTCCCTTGCAGTTCGTCGCCACCATCCGCACTTGAAAGTATGCACTAAATAAAATCTAACACGAGGTCGCCCCTCGTCTACCAAGAGACTACTTACTGAACGAATCATATCGTTTTCTTTAGGCTTTGTTTTTCTCCATGATAGAGTAACAACCGTTTCGCAAACGAGAAAAATGAGGTTTTCTCATTGTTCGCGAACCCCCACCACAAGCTAATGTCTCATGTAGGGTTGTCCTCGCTTCCCCTTAGATAGGGCACCCAAGGAATCATGTAGTTGGTGCTAACAAGAAGAAGCAGCAACACGGGGGTAAGAAGAAACAAGGCAGGTTAACCAAGAAAGACCTGGACATCAATCATGCGGGAAAAAAACGTACACGCCGTCACGTAGTACGACCACCCTTCTACAAGGTGGTCCAACAAGTGGGTGCAAGCCAAAAACCCGCCCGGCACCGGCCGGCGTGTAAAGAGATCCGCCTTATCCTCGTCCACGTGAATGCGCCTGGCGCTCCCAAGTTGTTAGAATGTAGTCACAACTGTCTGTGCACCTTATGCCAACAAGTGGTGCAGCAATGGACTTCAGCGTGGTCTTTCAGTTTGGGACGGAAGGATGTTGGAATAGTTGTAGGGTCTGCTTCGTCATCGGCAGTTTTTATGGGCAGGATACGCAAGAGGACCTACTCACCTACGCTTCAACATAGAAAGCAAAATGCAAACAGCACAAGTCCACTATTGCCTCTTACTTAAGTACAATGAGAAGGAGTACGTCAAAGACAGCCAGTCGGGTGAAGACGCTGTGAATTTGAAAGTAATAAATGCTCTGTTCTGGACTAAGTATATCTTCAACACCATCAAGCAATCGAGTGAGAAGTAGTACAAGTGGTGCCTTGAATGTAATAAGAATTGGTACTGCAAGGCGCTGCCAACAGAAAATAATAAGAGGTCTGTAGGTAGAGAGGAAGACCTTGCTCACATCCCAGGAGTAATCATAGAGTGGGTACCATTCTTCACTGTTTCTAACGTATTCAGAAGTCGGATTTTGCCGTTTCAGTGGCCCTATAGAGAAGGTGCCTCTCGTATAAGCGCAAACGGTGAAGGGCACCGAATTTTATACAAAAGGTAAGTTCTTAAGTTTCCGTGGTTGTCTATTTGCATGATGATGGGCCGAACTTCTTGAAGCTGAGAAGAGGCGCTAATGGGAATGCAGATGGTTCTATGTCAAGGTGGTCTTGTCATATGGTGGCGAAGCTCTCCATTCTGTATTTCCTGATACTGGAGTCCAAATGGACTACACCACGTCTTGCCCTGTTTTGATTACTACCCATATTGACGGCAGTTTTATAATGAAGTTGAGTTCACGATGCCGCTGGATTTGCTGGTCTCCCACGCAGAAGAACCAGGAAGCTTTGGCCCCTACACTCCTGAATACTCCCATATTGAGATAAATGTACACAGACGTTTGGGGAACCAAAATCTGTGCTGATGAATCTCAAAGTTCATATTTCTTCGCCGCGGGATAAACCATCAATTCACGAAAATGACAGAATTTGAGATATATACTTCCAGCAAACATGTCATAAACAAGATACGTCATTTCATTTATCAATTTAATTTTATTTGCCCATTCTTGACGTTGCTGTTGAGTAATAATACGTGAATAAAGCTCTGAAACACTTTTCCCGCCTTAGTATCCGCTTGGCCCACAACAGAATTACAACGCGCGTCGCTCGTACAAGTACCCCATATATCACACCAGTACGTCAGAGGCACATTAGGTAAGCTGTTTGTATAATGAAAGAAGCTGAAACTCATATATCTCATAAATTATTTTCCTGCTCCTAGCCATGCGCTACCTGCCACAGGTAATCTACTAAGTGTGCAATCTTAACGCTCCCGGCACTGCCGTCGGATCTGACAGCTTGCAAATTAAATTACTGCTTGAGGGTTTGGAGGCGGCGATGCAATTCAGGTAAAGTTGTAGAGATAAAAACTTCCCGAACGCCCTATTGATATTAGATCGGGAGATCACACACGGTATTGCAAGAAATTTTCTAAATTCATCAGCGCAGGTCAAAGATCAGTTGGGCCTATTCATTGCCCATTTACCCCCACCCCTGCATAGAATCCGAAGTGACTGCTGTACAACACATATGATCGATATTTTGCAGTGACATTTGTGAGCAGGGTCTAGGAACCTAGACAAGATGTGGTAAATGAGACCCTTAGTCTATACGTGCCAGAGCACTATCAGCAGAGCTTCGGTGGTGGTGTTCAAAAGAGAAGTGAAGAAATGACGACGCCAAAGTACAACAATAATCTATAGCTTGCCTTCATTGAGACCATACATGGCCTCTTTTGCTAAGCAACGATCCGACGGGATGATGTTTTCTTTGTTGGGACAGGGACTGACTTCTTTTAGTTTATCCTGCTGGGCGGGGATCTCAGGGATTGTTACGAGTAGAAATATTCCCGGTATTTAATGAGCTTCGGTGCAGAGCCATCATCAAAGAATCTGGCGGGGCTGTTTTTTAACGGGCGTGGCATGGATACTATAAGTTCCATGCGGTTATACAAAGCAATGAGGAAGAGTCAACCTACCGGAGGACAGCAGAGTGAGAAGTTCTGAATGTTTGGAGATATCGAGCCCTTCAGAATATTACGTATAGTAGAAGGATGCGAACAGGTCCAAACTCCGTTGAATCAATCGCTTTCAGGGTCAGATCCAAAGGAAGCAATATCAGGATGCGGCAAGGAAGGAGCTTGGAGGAGAGTAGGGAAGAAAACCACTCATGGTACTCTTCACCTGAGATCGCACTAATCAACGGCCAGTATTGCGTAGGTATTTGGGAATGAGGACGCTAGGACTTAAAGCCATGTCCTACATTACAGTGCGGGTGATAGATTGAAAACACGAAGGACCCAGTATGCGCTCATTATGCCAATATCTAGTCATGATGAGTACAGTTGAAATTCTTACTAGTTGAGGGCCCGAGATTGTTGCTAGGAGGAGGTCCTCGTGGATGATGTAAATATGGATCCATGTTAATTGATCACAGTCCGCTCGTGTCTGCCTCAAATTGCAGAAAAGATTTTGTTTCCAAAGCGCGAGACCTGACAGAGCTATGTCCCTGATGTGCTTCGCGATGGCAGAATGGCGGTAAAAAGGAATAAGGGCGTTGAAGGGCTCAGTGAATCTGATTGCCCTACAATGTAGTACCAACTTATTTGGTGCGCTAGCGAGGTGTAGCCGAGGGTCGCAATTACTAGGACTCAACGGAGGAAGGCAGCTGGGAAAGCGAGGAAAACAACGTGTAAGCGGGCCTCCAGTATCAAGGGTCACTCATCAATTTTGAGTTAAATTTTCCTTTCCTTGGGGCCGGATCGGCGGTTATGGATTCTGCAAGGAGGAGGAACTGCCTCCGAAGTCTGCTGATTCAGGGACTGGATATTTGGCAACTTTACTACTGGGGAGCACTAATTGTTATGACTTGAACTATGCCGACCCCTAGGTCAGTGCCCCTCATAGCTGATGAGATCTTCCCGAAGTCTAGTTGCGATGACTCGTGCCAAGAAATTCAATCAGACTCTATTGAGCCAGTGATCGTGACCTATCAGGTGGTTGGTCTGCAATAATTCAGGAATTACGATTCAGTCTATGAAGTCGCAATCTTCTGAGTTTCAAAAGTACCGTTTGTTTGGAGCAAGTTGGAGCAGAGTTCCAGTCTGGTGTAATAACGTGGCTAAAGAAGTGATTTGACGTAGACAGGATCCATTGGATCAAAGCAAAATGCGAATATCTCCTCTTGGAATAGAATTGCAAGTGCCGCGCGCAGTGGCCCAGTGCCATTTCGAGCGCGTTGTCGAGAGTGCCAACATATGCGAATATCACCATGTTGTACCATGACTCGTGCCCACCAGTAACCATATCTAAATATAGTTTGTAAAAAGTACCATAGAGCAGCAGCTGCAGTGATCAATACAAGTGATTTGATTGAGGATTGCATTCATGTTTCCCTCGACACGATCAGGGAGTTTAACGCTCAAATTTGTGCGGCACTCAAGCTGACCAATAGCATATGATTAGATGATATTGCTTATTCGTTTTTACCTTCCTCTTATATATATATCTCCGTCGCGCGTGGCGCGAGCTCAGCCTGCTGATAGCACTTAGGTGGTGGTTGAATCAAGAAGTTGAGGGAAATTAATGGTTGAGTTACCACGTCAAGGCATGAAATCCAACCAGCTCCCGCTAACCATACGGCGAGTCCCGTGGCAATGAGCACCGAGGAGGTGAACCCAAGTAATTTCTTGGAGTCCAAGCGAAGTCAGTTACAATGTCACCACCGGGCGAGAGAAGGGTTGACGCCACAATACCAAGGGTAGAAGAGGGACTAGATAGGGTTCAACGGCGCATACGGCGCATTCGCGCTTTGAGTGAAAAGTAAGATACACATCACCCTCTACACAACTACGGCGTTAGGAAGGACATCAGGAGGCAAGGGCCCTTACGAACAAAGAAAGTGAAGAAGCGAGGACGTGACACCAACGGAGCGGAGCCAGCTGATCCGCCCGCTTACTACCCAAGTCTATTATAACAGATGATCTCCTAAGCTTTCTTTTAGGTCGCTGGTGCCATTACAAAACAGAGTAGGTTACTGAGAAATAGCTTGGTAGAAGTAGTCAGGGAAAAGTTGATCATGAAACCCCGAACCAAGAAATTGATTTAGCCAGGCCACTTACCGCCCACGCGGTTGACACGCCATTAATTTTTCGCCTCACCACACACCCGATTGCTTGTCGCTCATATTGAACGATTCATTATTAAAACTTTCTCTAAGAATCAACAAAGGTAAATAAGAAACCAGCTAATAAACAAGCTAAGAGCGAAAGAACGCTCGAACAATATAAACATCTATAAAAATATTAGTTGGTTGTAATAACTAAACTTGTTTAGACACCAACTACTTTGGGGGTGTTGGGGTGGGGGTGGTTCCGCAACTAAAAAATGAGATACTTAACGGAAGAAAATTTCTTGTTGGTGCTACTGGTGTTCTATGTGCGTAAGAATAGTGTTACTGGCTGATGAGAACTCTTCATCAAGTTTGATGAGCCATATCCAAAAGGCTATTATGCGCATTCAATAAAACACTCGTAAATAGTAGACGATGGCAAGAATTTTAATGCGAAGGCGTATTTCGCTTAGGATTGTTGTAGTTAGAAAATCATGTTAGTGCAACAAGGTAGTATATACCAGAAACTATCGCTACGTAACTTCCCGTAAATGAGAAGTAGACTGGTGAAGAGAGTGTCATGTTCATAAAAAGCAGAACCAGCACCAAAGTTCTGTATTCGGGCGAGGTGGTTTCATGGGGTGGCAATGAAGGCGCGGCGATTATGAGCGATTTCCTGGGCCTCAGCCTTAGCCTTAGTTTCAGCGTCAGTAAACCTCTATCACAAGCCAAAATATAAAGAGAGGGGGACAGCAGATATTCCAGTAGATCGGCGAAAATGAGTTAATATAATCAAGATGTAGACATGGATCTATCCAAGAGTCGAGATAGCGGAGATGAAAATAACTACAATAGAAATAGAAGTTATGAATTGGAAAGTGTTCGCAGATTCGGATTTGCGCAATGGTAAAATCTCTCCATTGTATGTATAATCCGAGCTGTTGTTTCCTTCATCTTATTTATCGCTGGTTTGCAGGTTTCTCCTTGAGTGATCTAATTGAAGCATCTTACATGAATACTCAGAGGTATTTCCGATTGACCTATAGCGGCAAGCTGTGTAACACGTGTTCACGCCTACTGCATGATAGTAGTCGAAGTCTCCTGATCGATTCCTACAGATAAACCTAAAAATTCAATCGGAAATACGTTGTGAAATTCTTCAACTGGATCACTCACCACTAAGATCAGAGAAACTTGCAAACCACCAACAAATAAAATCAAGGAAACAACAACAAATGCTCAGATCATATTTACCATAGGGAGATTTGTTTGGCATTTGCGTAAATTCGAATCTGCGAACACTTCCCCATTCAAAGAAAGACTACATTCAAGTAACTGTTCCCTTAGGAGTATTTATGTGAAATTCTTCAACTGGACCACTCACCACTAAGATCAGAGAAACTTGCAAACCACCAACAAATAAAATCAAGGAAACAACAACAAATGCTCAGATCATATTTACCATAGGGAGATTTGTTTGGCATTTGCGTAAATTCGAATCTGCGAACACTTCCCCATTCAAAGAAAGACTACATTCAAGTAACTGTTCCCTTAGGTGACGGTTTTGAAATATGTAACAGCGGAATTTAGGCCTTTGTTTCAATACTCTGACTTTATTCTGTTAAATTACTCAGTTTCGTTCCCTCTCGATATTGCGGAGTAGCAAGAATTTGCGGTAGTGACAAAGTCTGGTAAAGGCGGTAAGAAAGCAGTTGATATCCTTGGCGCCGCATCATGTTGAAGTTGGAGTCAAGGATTCGAAGCCTCAGGTGCAACCAGTGATATTGCTATCTTTGCCGGTAATATCCGGTGCTGAAAAGGTATTTTTGATACCACAGGAGGTAAACTCATTGTGGAATTATCATTTGATATATCCGTCGACTGACTTCAGTGTAAGCATCTTAGGAGCAAATTGTTTCTGCATGGATATCAAACACGGAAGAGCGCTCGACTTTTGTCGTGTTGGTACTTTAGCGTGAGATTATTCCTGAACCGGGACCTGACGTTTAGTTCAAAGAAATCGACAATTGAATATACTCTTGTCGCGGGCAAAGCGAACGGTACAGAGCGGCGATTTCGTTGAAGGAGGATAACGAGCCCGCGAAATGAGAATTTCATAAGTTTAGTCAGGATATCGGAGTTATTTAAAGCGATTGGCCTATTCCGAAGTCACCGTGCTGTTGTCATGAAAATCCAATCATTTTTCTTATTTCTGCGCAGTAAGTAGGTATGCAAGACGAGAAACTCCAAGAAAGTCTTGTGCAAGCCTTATTGATTTAGTGCAGAAATCTTGTCGCTAGACCGACCTAAATTCATGAGGCATGAATAATTGTTCTTTTGTCGAGGACCAGAAAAGTCTTTGAAATGAGCGTCGTTTTATGCCGGTTTCCGTACTACCA